>LPNX010844215.1:121301-132526 GCA_001517045.1 Pseudotsuga menziesii | reverse complement strand
ATTTGGGGGTTGTTTTTGGTGTTTTTTTTGCAAAAATCATCGTTTTTATGGGTAGAGTTCTCGTTCATAGTATATAGTTCTCGTTTCATAGTATAAGTGGTTGAGCCAGGAAGATGAAGTTTATGAATGATTGTTTCTAGGGATCGTTGATGACAATGATAGTGACAGTGACAGTGGGATATTAATACTCTTATACATATTAGGGTGGCATGGTGGTGCTAGAAAAGGTTGGAGTCTATGATCTTAGGGGGTTGCAGCATTATTTTTGTAGGTTATAGAGAATATAGGAAGCGGGTTCTTCCCTTTAGTTGGAGATGGTAAAGCTAGGTGTTTGTATCCTCCTTTGAGTTGGTGTTAATAAATAGAAAGTTGGTGCTTCCTATGAATGTAATATTGGATTATAAGAAAAAAATTATCTCTTTTACAATGTGTATGATTTTATGTGTGGTGTTGTTATTGGTAATTATTGTTTGATGTGACTAAATTTTTAAATGGTTAAAAGTGTTCAAAACTGATTCACACCCCCTATGAGTATGGTGATATTTCCAACATCTTCTTCATGGAATGTTATATAATATTTTATAGAATGATATTCTTCCTTCATGGATGGCGTGATACCTTTTTCAATTTTTTTGTATGTCTCATAGAACTTATTGAATCCTTGAATAATAGATAGCTAGTGGTCAATGCCATTGAAACACCAACTTTTGCAAACTGTTTCCAAAAATATTGCAAAATATTTGATTGTTCCTTTTTACAAGAGATTCATACCAATATATGGCATGATATTTGAATCTATTTAAGAGGAAGTCTATTCTATGATCTACATTTAGGACACCCTTTTCTCCTGTAAATTGCAAAAATATGATAAGATAAGTTGAACCATGATCCTCATGAGCATTAAACTTCGGGATTTTCCATCAAGCTACATATGGTTCTTCATGAGCAGGAGCCCAAATATTTGAAGTATCCAAGGGGCCACTCATCAATTTCAAGAATCCAACAAAACTTTTAAATGTTTTCCATGTCATATAAAATTCTTCAGTGGAGTCATCATGATTAAGTTTATTTCTTCTCAATTGACTGACATGTCCACCTTTTTCATGTAACAACTACTGAGGGATATTCTTTGCAATGTACTTATTTTCTTTATTTTTTGTTCAGTGAAGTTGTTAAATAGGAGCTACAAATTTATTCATTTAACAACAATCTTATCAAACTACAAAACAAAACTTACATAAATTTGTTTATCCTTCTTAAACAGTATTTCTTACTCTGATGTGGAGTCACCAGGTAAGACCTGTAGGTCCAGTCCTTAACTATTATATTACCAAGTACAAAACAATAATATGAATCACTTGTAAAGGGATGTCTTTGATAATATAAGATTGTCAAAAAACAAGAACTTTAAAAAAATGTCATAGATTTTTTGTTTTATGCAAGATGTTTAAAGGTCACACAAACACTTTTTACCAAAAAAAGTATCTTTTTTTACCTTGGAACACCTTATAAATCATTTTTTCGTGTCCCCAACAATGGCGCCAAATTTTTTACCTCATAACTAGAACTTAGACACCGTCAAAAGATATGTGGACCCAGCTAAAATGAGTGGACATAGTGATAATGATAAGAACAATTCAAAGAAGTGCACCCATTGTCACTTCTATGTATTCCAATACCTATTTATATCATAATATTATAGGCTATTGGAGGCTCCCATAAATATGGTATAAATAACCCAACATAATCAAGTCAAAAAGCAATACCATCCCAACAAAATCCCCCTAAAAGATAGTAAACTAGTTGTTAAATGGAGTCACATAAAGATATGAATTATTAAATAGATTAGTAAGGGAGTTAAGAGAAAATTTATTTATCATATTTATTTATAGAAACATGTATTTAAAATATCAATAAAAAAATGATAATATCTCCCACACCAATGGTTGTAATTTCACAATCTTTATTCCCTAATGATCAACAAAGAGGGGATCATCTATCCCCCTAGGGCCCAATTGAATTGGTGGATAGAAGGTATGATTTGCATATTATTTAATATAAATATATTCATTTTTATACAGTGAAAAAACAATGATATAAAATTGGTGATATCTCCTAAATTGCCTGTCAGAAAACAATGAACCAAAGCTCACAATAGAGAGGAAAGGAGGACACACTTGTTGGGCCTAGAATGTCCCTATATAGAAACGTTTTAGAAATTAAATTGGAACAATTCATATAAATAAAACCATTTTTTCCACATTCAATTCACATTATCCAAACAAGATAGGTCTAATCCCCCAGGGTCTTCTTCGGTGACCTGGAATTTGATAAAACATATTTTTTTACCATTTTTCCACTTTTTTATATAAATTTCAATATTATATCAGACATATTAATTTAAAAATAGTAAAATAAATTTCATAAAAAATCATATCTAAATAACCAAGCGTAAAACTTACTATTGTTTGAAATTAAAAAAATACTATTTCTAGGGTTTTTCCCAAATTTCCAATTTTTTTGTAGTTTTGCATTATATACTACATAATTTGATAAAAGAAATTTAGAGTGAATATGAGGTATTTTAAAACAATAAATCTTCTTCTTTTAATGCTCTAATAATTCATTATCTATTCTTCTTCTATGAATTTTTACAATTCTACCTTGTATGAACTAGGACAAAACCAAGAAACCTAAAATCTAGGTTATGTTGATTAAGATCCTAGAACAAAATGAAAATTAAAAATCCTTTTACTATATTAGCATATCCAAGGAGATATGGATAAATAATACCAATTAACAAGATAATCTATTGTGCATAAAAATCCTAGTATTTTACCTTACCTTAGTCACCTCCTGACATAGCACAACAATGAAACACAAGAGAGCTTACCACAATTGTAGAAACAAGGAGAAGAGAGGATAAATCATCCCAAGAATTATTCCACTAGAATAAAAATTGAGAATCAGCCATAAACATTCCCACAAACACTTCATTCCATTCTTGAAATCCCAAAAAATCATCCGCAAAAGGATGTGTGCATCAGTTTAGCCCAAGCAGAGTAAAAAAATGAAATAGTTCTTGATTTGATCCCATGATCTTAATTGGAAAAGAAGAATATTTTCCATATTTATATTCTTTTCAGCACAAATTAAACTCCTTTACAATCCAACCAACCTAAAATATCTAAAATAACTTAAAAAAAAATTCAATGAGTTTTTTTATGGTTTGTCACCCACAAGTCGGGAACTAAACCTCATACAACATAAAACAATGATAAACGTGATGAATTGATGGAACTTTGATGGAATTTTGAGAATGGTAGGAGTGTTTCATGTCCAATATAACCCCAAATTTTTGGTTTTTTTGCTCAACACCCTCATCTTTTAGGTGGCATGGCTTCTTCAAAGGATGAATTCATGATTCATCAACTTGTCTTGCTTGAGCCAACATGAGGGTTAATATATGATAAACATAGGTCAAACTTGGAATAATGAGGTGCATGAAAATGGGTATTACAACCCTTACACATGCAATCACCTTCTACAATTCATACTAACATGTGTGGGTTGGAACCCCTAAGCCATGTGTCCAAATGAGGGCATTCCAAGAAGCACTAGGCACCAATCCGTAGACCTAAAATACCCACATGATGGGGGACATCACCACATCAAATGGTAATGTTTTGTTCTATTAAACCATAAATTCATGGAATGACAGCCAATAAGGACCTGTCATGACCAAACCAACACTCTACATAAATCAAGCCCAAACTTGGCCTTTACATTGAATTCGTCATTGCATTCATCAGGATGTACTACAATACCTTGGGATTCATTGTCATCACTAGTGATTTCCCTCCCACCTATTAATGATTTACATTGTTGTCTAGTAATCAAGTCACGTTCCTACCATATTCAACTTCAAGTCCTCTTATTCTCATGGTTAGGAATGTATATTTGCAAGTTTGGTTTAAAGACACAGGGTCCGCCAAGCTGCGATTGAGATTGTTTGAGTCATTTCCTGTATGGACATCATGCATATACTGTGTCAAATAGATCCACATTGTATCAATCGGTGGAAATTTTATCTACATTTTCATAGATCCATTATGTATAGTCTCATGGCTATGATTTACATCTTGTACTGATGGTATGGATCTATGTTTGTATGCTTAGGGGCCATATACACCTCTGGAACTAACATGGATATGGAGTGTATTGTTTGGGAGCGATGATTTGAGTTATTCATGTGTTTTGTTTAGATTTGTCAAGATTTGTAAATTCCTTGGTTCTTGTTATCAGTTCTCTCCTTGATGGTTCCTCCTTTCGGTAGTCATATCAAAGTACATCACAAATTTTCTTTCTATAGCTTCATACTTTGGGGGAATTCTATTACACAAAATTTTCATCAGGATCATGAACCTTATATCCCATGTTGCTTTAATCCCTAAAGTTACTTTCATGATGGATGATAATTTGTCCCCTTTCCCTATAGGTTTCCTTGTTTTTGCAACTTAGAAACACTTAGCTCTCTTGCAAACTATGTCGAAACACCATAGATTCACTTTTGTCTCATTATCAACATGTGTGATCAATGCACCTTGTCTATATAACAGACTATGTCTATCCATTTCAATTCACCTTGCTTTACTAGAAAGGGCATTGACCTCTGTACAAGCGTAAAAATGAGCTTTCTAGAAGGCTCTAGAACATAATATCGATTAATAGAGTATTATCCGTATAGTCTTGGATATGGCTTGAGACCCCTAGTTCTTGGGATCACCCTTCATCCTTTTCCCACATTAATATCAACCTACGCCTATCCACATTGTACTATATATTAAGGACTTGGGACATGGTTTGGGGGAGGAAGTCTATAGAAGGTAGATGTAGGAATATTTGGTCCAAAAATCTTGTTTGTGGTGTGCTACATCTCATTTCTTGTGTTACTTGTTGGTGGAAAGAGACCATTGGGAAGAATCTACAATGCCAAGGCCTAAACAAATGTAATATTTCCCATAATGTCATTTAATACAAATGATATGTTATTTCCTGTAATTTTATTATGTTAATCATGTTATATCAGATCTCCTTGTATATTTGGTTAGATTATTATTATAGTCACTAGATCAAGCTAGCTTTATCTTGTTTATATCAGATTGGTTGTAGGTACTAGTGTGTACAAACTTGGATCACATTTGCATAGAAATAGATAGGACAAATGTCAAGTTCAAGGTGTGCTTCTCTTCCTTTACCTTTTGTCATCAATAGATTGATCTAGGTGAAAATATGTATATTAGTGTTGTTTTGTTCTAGATTTGAATCATTTAGACTAGGTACTTTTGTCGTTGTCCATATTGACTGGAGAATCCTATAACAATGTTGGATCCATGGAGGAAATCAATACTTCCTCTTAGTGAGTTACACATTCTGCATCACCCCAAGCTTCACGCTTGGTGATAATGTCCAATAGAAACATGCTACATCACCCCAACTTTCACACTTGGTTGAGAACATCTGTAATCCATTTCGAATATGTATTGAACCAACATCTATAGTATGATTCAATTCTCATGAATGTAAGTTTCTCATATATGTGTGTGTCCCACTCACATCATGTTACTGTCTTCCTCCTCATTAGTATGACCACCTTGGTGTCTGGCCCACTCATCTCTTATGAATGCCTTCCTTCTCACATGTATGACCATATCAATGTTTAGGCCACTCATATCTCATGAATTTATTCCTATTCACATGTATGACAATATAGGTGTTTGAGCCACTCATACCTCATGAATGTCCTCATTCTCATCATGTTGTTTCACATTTATCAACACTCCCTCTTACTTAGAGAGACATTTTTTATCACACAAATATTTTCTGTGAAGTATACAACCTTATCCTTGTATAGAGGCTTGGTGAAAATATCAATTATCTACTAGTCCATGGATATGTACTATAGCATCACAACTCCCTTCTACACCATGTATCGAATAAAGTGGTATTTGAACTTGTTGGTACCAGAATCTATGCCATGAAATTTGTTATATTCTGATGGCATGCATTTAAAGAAATACCTTGATTCTCACTGTCAAACGCTCATAACCAAACATCTTTTCACCAAAGCACTTGGTTTTGTGTCCATCTGATCAATTTTTCATTGCTTTGAGCTTCTATCCTCCTTGTCATCTTGTAATGTATGTCTCTGGATTTTGTTCTCCATGTTTAAGATGAAAAATCCTTCATATTTTGTGTCAGTTTTGTCTAGCCTTCAATTTTCGTCCAACTTCTTAAGTTCATCACAACCAAAGTTTATCCAGTATATCTGGCCATTATGGTCCAAAGTTTCATTAAGTTGGGTATCATTATTTTTATAAATATTATTATTTTAGAAAAGTTTTTAATTTTAAATAATAATTTTTATAAAAAAAATCAAACCCATACATTTTTATCCAAAGTGCAAAAGACTATTCTAATGAGAGATAACACCTCAATTATTATGCACTATATGTCAACGTGACGTATGGCCACTTGGCTATATAAATATATCAGTTTTAGTTCTCCTATTGCATACAGGGTATAGTCCCAGTACATAAATTGAGGTGTCGATGGAAATTGGCAAAAGGGAGGATGCTGACAAATATTGGTATTGAAATTACCACTTAAGCATTAAGATTGTGATCAATTAATGGGAACACCAAATTTCAAATGTGAAAATGGACATAACTAAGTAGCAAGTGATCACTTAAGTACTAGATCAACACCCAACATTAAAGTAAAAGACAGGTATTCAAACATATTAATATGAGTACTACCCTATTTTCTCAAGCTAGGAGGATTTTGCACATGAGCTATTGTTTATTCATTATAAGATGGATCAAAAATATCTTTGTTTAAGAAGGATCAATCCCATAATTCAAGTAATGTTTAATTTACTTTCAAATTTTGAAGTCATTCAATAGAATTTCTAGTAGCATTTGAATATTCAGAGGACAAATGCCATAATATTTGATAAACAGATTCAAACTATTATGCCAATCGAATATGAAAGCTCAGGGATATCCAAAATGTTAAGTTTACTAACTATAAGAATGTTTTTATTAATCATAAGTTGATGGATAAAGAGATCAAAGGCTGTTCAAATACATTTCCTCAAAAACAGGGCATCAGATCCACTATTTATTTTTAGTCTTCTAGATCATCTAACAGTTATAGATTTTATAGGAATTGTATATGAAATGGAAGAAAAAGATAGAAATGAATCCAAAAATAATTATTTATCCCGAGGTGACAGATCATATCAACTTTAGATCCACATCCTCAGGAATAGATCAATCATTTTTGCCAAATATTATAACAATTAAATCAACAGTTCCATATTTCTTGTAGGGAGCTCTAGATTGTCGTTATCTTTATTTTGGAACAAATCATCATTTGGGTAAGAAATAATTTGGGGAGAGAATCATCAATCATATAAAATTGTAATGATCTATTTTTTTGAGGTTATCAATTATTATAAATATGTAGATTAGAGTTTGTAATAGGAAGAGAGGTTCCATCCAAGAGGCTCGAGAGAGAGCTGTATGAGAATATAGTTCTACGTGATCAATCTACATGATGCAATTTGTTGCAGGCATACATCTGATATTTTAATAGCTTAAATAAATACTATCTTGGAATCATATTATATTTGAGATGATCCCATGTTTTTTCTTTTATCATAATGAATGTTAACATTTAGTATGAGCACCTTATTCATAATTTTTTTCTTTGATAAATGTTTTCTATCCTAGAATTCTTGTGAATGGGTTAATGTTCATTATGCATTCTTAAATCTAAATATTTCTCCTTATATAATGCACACTCATAATATTTTATTTGCTCACAACTCAGTTATCTCTACTGTTTAAATACCGCATTCCTAGTGCCCACTTTACCTTTAGAGAATATTGAAAAACCAAAACTTAGTCATCTGATAAAAACCTTTAAGATTATCTAGACTTTGAGCCTTTGTAGTCTAGTTGCAAAATCCATTGATAACATATTTTGGCACTGTTTTCAAGGACATAAATGAAGAAAATATTCCCTGGGAGAACGAAAAAGCATAGATCTAGTCTTAGATGGCGAAGAAGGGTTAGTTACATGATTTAGACTGCAATTTTTGACCAGCTGACTCCACGAAGGAAGGATCCGTTCGAGACTCCAATAATTCAAGATGTCAAATGATCAAATGACTACGATTCTAGTTCTTAGAGGTTTTCTCCACTCCATTTCTCATATGTTCCAGGATTTCCAAATGCAATGCCTACAATGGAAGTTTGGTGAGAATGCCTTCCATGGTTCATGGAAAACAAAGAGGATAATCCTTCGGATCATCTCATCAAATTTCATCAATGTATGGCTCAGCTTAATATACATCATGAATATTTTCTCATGAAAATGTTTGTGTATTCATTAGAAGGAGATGCTCGTCAATGGTACCGATCCCTGCCTCCTTCTAGCATACCTTCTTTAAAATAATTTCATATAGCATTCCATCATCGATGTGAAATAATTTTTTCTCGGGAACTTCTTCTTAAGCATTGTTGTTAGGAGTTTCAGTCAGATATTCAACATGTTTTTTCTTCTAGTATAGAGGATGGAAATGAATATATATTCATAAAAATATAGACAAGAATGAAATATTTTCTATTACTACTTCCAAAGAAGATTTTGAAGTTATAGTTTATGGTAATATAAATGATTTTGTAATTGAGAATGCTCTAGATATTTCTCTTTATGTACCTTCTATTTCAAAATCAGATAAAGAGGATGATAGGGATGAGGAAGAAGAAGATGTTTTTTTGTCAAATGTATATTTTCCTAACTTTGTTTTACAACAACAATTTTTTCAAAATTATGACGTTGAACTTGATAATCATAACACTTTAAATACATTTGGTTCCAATCCAAATGTTCTTAATAGTGATGATTATCATACAAGATTTATTTCAAATATTTTTGAAGGTCATCTTAATGATAATAATATGGAGAAATATTCATCCTTGCCATTAGGATTTTATCATGCTATTCCAATTTATGATGAATATAGTAATGACGGTCTTGACAATCTAGAGCCCGATGACCTTATGGTGACACAATATGATCAACAAATTCATGAAGACATTCAGTTTATTATCCATGAAAATCTAGAGCCGATATATGAAAACAATGCATCTGGTTGCAGTGAGGAATACATGGATCAATTTGTTGATTCTCAGAATGACATTGTTGTTGTTGCTCAAGAAATTTGTGAGTAGGCTTAGGATGAATTTGATTCATTTGATTTCCAATTCCTGAATGATGTTAATGATCTTTTTCTAGAAGAACCCATGAATTATCATTTGATCAATAAAGCAGAGGAACAATGTGACATTTTATATCAGCTAGAGATGCACCACAACAATCAAGACCCAGTAGCCATCCACATGGAGTTATGGTTTTCAGAAAATTTCATCCTTGCAAAGTTTGGAATGAAAGAGGATTGTGGTTGTAAGTATGTTTTAAAAATCAAAATTATGCTACAAATGCTAAATTCTTCTTTGATTTCTATCTGCATGCAAAAATTTCCTATATTTTCTTTGATCATATAATGGCTTCATTGAAAGTATGATTACACATGATTAGTTTGTTTTACCGGTTAGAAGTAGGAGTAGGTGGAAGAATAAGCTCGCCATATGAGCATGTAGATTTTTTTCAATGTGTTGGTATGCAACAGTATGTTGTCATTTTAGTGGTGTGTGTTTATATTTTGAATAAAGTTGTAGAGATTTGATAGTAGAATAAAGACTCCAGCCCAATCGAGCACTGGTACAGGACAAGATAGATTGCAATTTTCAGATTTTAGTCAATGGTAAACAAAGCTTTGTTACAGCTTGCAGAGATGGAAAATAAAAGGAACGGGGTCTGTATGTTCTTGAAGCCTTTCCAGGAGGACTTCATACCTAGCCAGAGATAGATGTTTGTACTAGAATCAACCCCATGAAAATATTTATCTTCTGACAGCATGCATGTAAATAAAGAAATTGATTCTCACCGTCAAAAAACCCATAACCAAACATCGTTTCACCAAAACATTGAGTTTTGTGTCTAGCTGATCAATTTATCATTTCTTCGAACTTCTATTTTCCTGATCGGCTTGTAATGTACATCTCAGTATTTTGTTCTCCTTGTTTACATCTGAAAAAGCCTTCATATTTGGTGTCAGTTTTGTCTAGCTTTCAATTTTTGTCCAGCTTCTTATGTTGCTCATAACCAAAGTTTTATCCAATCAGTATTTTCCATTATGTTACAAAGTTTCATTAAGTTGGGTATCATTATTTTTATAAATATTATTATTTTAGAAAAGTTTTTTATTTTTAAATAATAATTTTTATAATTTTTTTTCAAACCCATACCTTTTTATCCAAAGTGCAAAAGCCTATTCTAATGAGAGCTAACGCCCCAAGTATTATGAAATATATGCCAGTGGGATGTATGGCCACTTGGCTATATAAATATATCACTTTTTGTTCTCCTATTGCATACGGGGTATAGTCCCACTACAAAAATTGAGGTGTTGATGGAAATTGACAAAAGGGAGGATGCTGCCAAATGTTGGTATTGAAATTACCACACAAACATTAATATTGTGATCCAATAGTGGGAACACCAAATTTTGAAGGTGAAATAGACATAACTAAGTAGCATGGTGATCACTTAAGTTCTAGATCAACACCCAACATTAAAGTAAAGGACAAGTATTCAAATATATTAATATGAGTACTTCCCAGTTTTCTCAAGCTAGGAGGATTTTTCCCGTGGGCTATTGTTTATTCATTATAAGATGGATTGAAAATATATTTGGTTAAGAAGGATCAATCCTAGAATTCAAGCAACATTTAATTTACTTTTATATTTTGAAGTAATTCAATTGAATTTTTTGGTAGCATTTGAATACTCAGAGAACAAATGACAAAACAATTGATAAACATATTCAAACTATTATGCTAGTGGAATATGAAAGATGAGGGAGATTAAAAATGTTAAGTTTATTAACTATAAGAATGTATTTATTAACCATAAGTTGATGGCTAAAGATATCAAAGTCTAGTCCCTCCCCATTGTGGGCAGCTTTAGTCCAACATGACAAATTTATCTCATTTTGTTTCTGGGAAGATCTGTAATTCATGATACTTAGTAAA
>LPNX010844215.1:3336-121169 GCA_001517045.1 Pseudotsuga menziesii | reverse complement strand
AAACCCTAACACAATGTACTAACACTAAGGCAGGTCTTTTAGTGACCCTTTTTTTAAAGTATTATTTCATTTATCTGTTCTCACAACCACCCTTAACATGAAAACCAGTTTCCCTTATTTAGTACAAACTTCAAAGACTTAAAATTTTTGTCAAGGAGGACTCAAACAACAATCACAAAAACTAACAAGATTACTACTCTCTATATACCACATGTGGGTCCACTTCCATTCACCGATTCATCTGGGTAACAAGTTGTGATGCAACATGGCATGTAGGTGACTTGGTTGTTGTTAAAAATTTGAGTACATGGTAAAACGATTAGCACTCAAAAACTAAAACCCTAACAACTAGGAAACTGAAAGGATCAGGAACCATATTTGTTGCTGCAGGCTCATATCACTGGTTGACTAGTCCACATTTCTAGGGGAGGAGATCCCCTTCAGCATGTTGGATTTGACATACCACCCGTGCTTAACCTCCATGGTGTTGGAAATAGGACAAAGATAGACACCCTTCCCCTTAGGGCCTCTTGTTTGAGAAATATACAATGTTCCATGGGGACACGTCCCCTAGGGTTGGGAACATGCCCCCTTGCTTCCCCACACATCCGAGACATGAAACTCTTGGGGAAACGTTTCCCCACGTCCCCCTTTTGGGGGAAACATGAAGAAATGTGTTTCCCCAAGTTTCCCCATGTGCAGAATGGGTTTCCCCTCCAGGGGGGCTTATAGGTGTCTCCCCACATCCCCCACGTCTACCTTCATGGGGGAATGCCTAAAAGCCCCTAATTTTTAGATTTTTTATTTTTCAATAAAAATAATTACATAAAAAATTAAAATTAAATTAAATTGAATTTGATTTAAATTTTAATTAAATTAAATTATAATATTGAATTAGATTAAATTTATAAAATTAAATTAAAAAGTTAAAAAAAAAACTCAATTAAATCATAACTAAACTAAATCCTAACTCATAAAACAAAATTAAAATTATTAAATCCTAACCTAACTTCCTAAAACACCCTCAAGATTTCACTTCACCATTTCATAAACTTGGCATTCGTTACGATGGAAAGCCCTGAATTGAGCTGTGAAGAGTTTTCAGTCTTGAGCTCGTGGAGAACGGTGGAGTCCTGCCACCTTGAACAAGTGAAAGGTTGAAAGTTGCTGCCATCCTTGGACCAAAAAAAGTGCAGCGAGTAACTACTTCTTGTTTCATTTCTTCGAATCAACCAAATTGGTCTTCTTCTCTACACCATTCTTCTTCAATGGGTGATAAATTTCCCTGTCTCCCCTATGTTTGTATATCCTACGACAATCTTATAATGCATTCAGTTAGTGCATCAATGGGTTCATTCTAATAAGATTCTGGAGATAGATGGATCCTGTCAGTCAGCTTGATAGAACAATTATGTGCCCCGGTCAGAGATAGAGGTAAGAATGTTGCTATTCCTTTTTTGTGTATCCCTAAAGAAACATAAAAGAAGAGGCATAGCTTAAATATAGAACTTTGGTGGGTACGACTATTTCTACAATCAGTAATCATTATTGGCATTCTTTAACTTGTGGAGACCGTATAACTAGTGGAGAGCCAACCGATGTAGAGTTGCAGCCCATGGACAGTCGCAACCAACAGGGGATCCAACTCGTGGATAGTATCAGCCCGTGGATAACTACTATCTTGGACAACCGCTGCATTTTTTTGGAGAGTAGTTGGTTATTGGAATTTGGAGGAGCCATTGATTTTGAAGGAGGAACCTAATTTTATTTGGAAGAGAGCCATTGCTTATTGAAGGAGAGTGGCTACTAGAGTAGAGTTGAGACCCAGTTCAAATTCATCCACTAGCTCAAATCTTGGAGTATTATATCTGCTAGTTGGAGGTAGGGTCATGAATCATGCCTCATTAAAATATGTTAATTTAAAATTTAATACATTCAACATTATCATATTCCAATATCCATCTTATAAAATAATAAATTTTATGCCCTGGTGTTACGGAGAGAAATTCCTATGGCTTGGGGTACCACAACAGACAGCTAGACTCTAGAAATCAATCTTTCCCAATATGCAATAGAAATAAAAACATCTAACACTAAAGGATCGAACCTTGTACCTTATTCCGGACGGTTGAAGTAGATCCCTGTTGAGCTTTCCAATCTTCAGCTTGAATTGTTATAGCACGTCCTCAACAACAAGTAAACAATACAAGCATACTATATTTCATGGTGTTAGATCTATTCTAGCATATATAAATCAATAATGTATAAGCATTTGACATATTCCAATGGAAACAACATTCATTCAAATACACATTACTGGACAGGAAAAGATATTTCTATTAATATGAATCAGAGATTACAAGTGACAACCTCTGACGGCACGTCTGCGAACCGGAGAAACTGAATCCCCCACTTGGGCCTCCACCACCTCAATCCTCCATCACTCCAATAGCAAGCTTACTAGAAAAGGGCAAGCTTGGGAAGAACACAACAGTGCTCCAAGGGACAAAGGGATGCAGACTCAAGCATAAGTTCTGGCAACAATGGACTATAGTTTCGGTACTCTCAATTCTCTCTTATGCTTTCAATGTCTCAATGGTTCCTTATATAGCTTTTCAAAGTGATACTGAGAGGTCGAATCCGTGCGATCTCAAGGCATATAGAAGGCCAGGAGTCATGTGAGTCGGATCCAAGACAAGGAACGCTCCAAAGGATTTTAGATTATGTACACATCCCAATGTACGCGACTATAAGGGGAATATCCGCGTATGTACGTGGTTATCAGGGAAAATGCCGCGTATATCAATTTTCTAATGTTTTTAGGGATGGTCGATGATACATCAAAAGACAAAAAGTGGTCCATAGGGGCTAATGAGTCTGCAGCGGGACAGGGGAAGGCCATACAATGTGTGATTCACCTAGTGTGGTGAAATCTGCTATAACAGCTGGATTGTTTTATGAAGATTGAAGACAAACAGTGCCAAATTGAAATTATGCCCAAAACAATGAACACACACCAAAGTTTCACTTTATTTACTATTCATTGTTGTTCTAATGTGCCCAAACCTGAATATGAGGTTCTTTCACATATGCTTTCATGCCCATATTTTTTGGTTCACATTATACTACTGTTTATAAATTTCTGTGTTGTTCTTTTATTTTTTTTAAAGCTCTTAATTCTCATTACCAGCCATTAAATTCAATGTTTCATTGTTTAGGCATGTTATGTTATGAAATTTTAAAAACAATTACAAATGAAAGTGAAATCCTTGCCACATGCTTTCAAAACTTTATAAATCACTGATCAGAACAATCGGAACATAAGACTCAAAAATTGAGAAATTAGCAGCATGAGTAACTATAGCAGTGGAAACAATTCAGATTATGATGAACAAGGGATAGGGACAGGGATAGGTACAGGGATAGGGGTAGCCAATGCAAGTGGGTCTAGGACTTTGGAAACTCCCACATCAACAAGATCAAGCCAAAATGGAAGCCCAAACTATTCCAATCTCTTCCCACCGAGGACATTGCACGAATATGCAAAGGGGACATTTAATCCCCCAAAACCCCTTTTTCTTTATGCGAGAAAAGTACCTGGAATTGCTCCCCCAACCAACATAAAAATGAAGGGTGAATCATGTCGCTGGGAATGCAATATTTGTGGCCATCCTTCGATAGGGAGTTACAATCAGGTTAAATAGCAGTAGGAAATTTGATGAATTCCATAATGATTACAGTGCTTGGTAGGCGAATCCTGTAGCTTTTTATGGATGTGTAAAGGCGTGTTCACTTCAGTAGTAAATTCTTCTTGTATGATAGCAGATATTGTGAGAAAGTGTCGTGTTTCTCAATATAAGGTTATCTCCAAATATCTCTTACCACATGTGGTTTCACAAAATTAATGCTGATGTCCATCATTTTCCAGGCATGCAACTTGTTATTTCAAATAAATTGCAGATATGAAGTGTTGTTAAGATTGGTTATTGGATGTTGTTATTGTTGTTAATTACCTATTTGTATCACATAAAATTCCATACATTCTTGCTTGCTAAACCCACACAGTAAACTAATAAAAATGGTACAATAGTATTCTAAAATTTGACAGGTAGTTACAACAGTCACACACAACGTGTTTGTCAAAAAATCCCTATCAAATGCATTCATAAAGTGGGTCACCACGAGACTAGAAGTGAGGGTAATTAATATCATTGCAAAAATACTTAACAGCCCAGTTCAACTATGTCATTTTCAAAGCATAGCAGTGAGCTTGAATTCCCATAAAGAGTCTTCATTGTTGTTACATTAATTACCTTTCAAAGTGTTGATGAAGTTATAAATATCTGGTGGCAGTTGGGTGAAAAATTTGGCTAAATTAGTTAAGATAGGGACATTATAGTCAGCTACAACAGTCTACATATTAAGTGTTTGAAAAAAGTCTCCACATAGATGTAGTTGGTGCCTATTGTTACCTACAACAGTCAAAGAATGGTTTGCAAAGTGTTTCTCAAAATTAGTGAATTAAAATCAGTACATCATATAGACAAAAACCATTTAGTTGGGTCAAGTTCTTTCCCCTGGTATGTTTGGTGTTAAGAATATGACTTACAACTGTCTAAGATGGTGATAGTGGAACGTTTGACAAGGTAATAAGCCCAATATATTCAACAATAAGTTGAAAATTTTAGTGCAATTTTACTTGGGAACATTACACATGTGACATATCTACATTCCTATATAGATCTAGACAACAATAATCAGAATTTTTGTGAGAATATGAACCAAAGACATAAGGAATATAGTTATTTAGATGTCAGAGTATTGTCATAGATCAGTTGGGTGGTTTGGACAATATCTTTTGAATTTAAATCATAAAATTCTCAGTTGTACGTAGTATACTTGTATTTTAGCAAGGCTAAGTGGCAATTGCATTTTAATAGTTGCATTAGAGAAAGAACTGATTAGTTAGATCTCTGGTTTATTGTCTTTTTTGGAATTAAATCCCAAGATTTAGTGTGCCTTTGATTGCTTTTGATTTGTTTGGAAATAAGTGCACAGTTTCACAATTTTACTTTTCAAATAGATAACTAGGGTCTAATGTCTCAAGTGTTCAAAGTTTTAAAGTTGAGCTGCATTGGACGAAGAGAAGCTAGTTGGTGCAGGAAGCCGAGAGTCCAATAAGTAAAATCAACAACCTGTAGGTCTACTTTCCAAGAGAGTAGAACAACACAATTGGAAACACATACAAACATATTATCCATTACAAATTTAAGATTTCAAAAGCAATTTTAGATAAACCTGTTACTGGATTTGTTACCTCAGATATGTGATCTTGTTTATAGAGCCACCAATGCTCCCATGATATGGAGCTATCAAAGCTCGCGAGCTAAAATTTTGAGCTATCCATGAGTTACTCCAAGCTCTTGACTATAGAGTTACTCCAAGTTGTGTTTTAATAGATATTTTTGTTCTTTATATAGGCTCAAAACCTCCATAGAATCTACTCATCATAGTTGACCATGTTAACTAGGTCCACTTTTTTGGCAATTACCAATTGCCACATGCAATCAAAACAATGACCTCCTGAAACTCTAGTGAATTATAGAGCCTAATATAAAGACCTGTCTTAATTTTTGATAGATATACAAATGTCGAGGAGAAGAACCATTCCTGTGCATATTGAAATCAGTTGTAGAAATTTTGGCATCAAGAATTGCATAATAGAATAAGAATAATTACCTTGGGAACAATAGAAAATTTCCACTAACCTAGGAAAGACTGTCAGTTTTGGAAGTAAAGAGATAGAGTGGATATTAAAATTCCTCCATTTGTTCATTTACACTGACACAACCAATAATTATGCAATCTGTCTATAGTATGTACCCACCTTATTAACAAATTCATGTGTTGACAAATCCTACAAAGATACCAATGTTTCCATACCTGGCATCTCTTTTAAGGTTGTTTCCAAATCTTGGTAAGTTACATTCACGACCTCCTTGAAATTGAAAATCTAAGTTTTTCTCTTATAGAGTATACGATTTTCTTTTTCACCATTTTTTTCTTTATAAATTTATTGGAAAAACGAAATTATTGATTTAGGGTGTTTGCGGCATTCTGTTTTTTGTTGCAGAAATTATGGGTTCTGTGGACCAGAGTCCCTTGGAACATAACCCAACTGATTCACTCTAATACTTTGGAATTAAACTCGTTGGTTTACAATGAGTATGACCCACGAATACTTGTCAAGCTTTTCACAGTTCAGTGAGTTTAACTTGTGATCCCCGCTTTATAAATCTGTATAACCCAAACAGAAAAAATAATTGCCATGTCCTCGTCTAAACCTTATTCTCGAGCCTCTTTGAGCTTTTTGTTGAGCCAAATTTGCAACGATTTTACCAGACTATTCATCATCTAACTTTTTTATTCTACTCCATTTCACAGTCATGAGTCATATTAATTTCTAGTGCAAAATGTTAAAAATGCATTAAAAAAATAGGAGTGGCCAACAATAAAAGTTTCAATAGAGAGCCCCACCTTTTGTTGTCATTTTCATTGGCCTGGTTGGGTCTTTATGACCCACATTGAGAAATACTGCAGTTCCATTGCCTGACTTTTTTGGTATTTGAGTTTTTTTATCACATAACTGTTGCCCTCTAACAAGGTGACAGTCATTTTTGCAGATGTTTTGGGAACTATTTTTTTTATTGCAAAATGATTAATTATATTTTTGAATTTTCTATTTCTGTTCTTCATGTCTTTTTGTTAGGCTTTTTTTTAGTAAATTTTACATTACAGGTCAAGATGTACACCTTTATTTGGTTGATTTGTTTTGAACCACCTACCTGCTTTATTGTTGTTACCCATTCCCAACCACCATCTTGGCTACGTTCGTTATAATGTGTCATGACTTTGGTCCTTATTTTTCCTGGTCCAGCCCAAACCTCACAGGGTAGAACGAGGCCATCCTTTAAGCCGGAAGTAACAAGGTGAACTATACTGTGATTTCAGCTTGGCATGTTTGGTACATTGAGGGTTTCTTGCAGTCATGGAATTAAACTAAGTTTGAGTTGGAAAGCACACTAGTTGCGGCTAATAGCTCGATTTTTTTTCAAACATTGAAAAACCTAATATATCAGGCTCTTCTGATACAATTAGTAGAAATTATGCATCAGGGGATGCCCAGATTTTTTCTTTTGAATTGAGAGAAACCATTGAAAGAGCTATTGTGGGTCCTTTAGGTTCTCTTGAGGTGACATACCGAAGGATACAGAGATTTACCTTGATTCCGAAGAAATCATTGGAAAATATCTTGTGGGGGTTTCATATAGATACTAATATCTCTTTTTTGTTCCATGAAAAAAGCTTTATATTTGATATTTCATAGGTTTTCTCTTACAGAGTATACGATTTTCTTTTTCACCATTTTTTTATTTATAAATTTATTGGCAAAATGAAATTATGGATTTAGGGTGTTTGCAGAATTCTATTTTTTGTTGCAAAAATTATGGGTTCTGTGGACCAGAGTCCCTTGGAACATAACCCAACTGATTCGCTCTAATACTCTGGAATTAAACTCGTTGGTTTACAGTGAGTATGACCCACGAATACTTGCCGAGCTTTTCACAGGTCAGTGAGTTTAACTTGTGATCCCTGCTTTATAAATCTGTATAACCCAAACAGAAAAAATAATTTCCATGTCCTGGTCTAAACCTTATTCTTGAGCCTCCCTGATATTTTTCGTTGAGCCAAATTTGCAACGATTTTCCAGACTATTCATCATCTAACTTATGTATTCGACTCCATTTCACAGTCATGATTCGTATTAATTTCTGGTGCAAAATGTTAAAAATGCATTAAAAAAATAGGAGTGGCCAACAATAAAAGTTTTAGTAGAGAGCCCCACCTTTTGTCATCCCCACCTTTTGTCATCATTTTCATTGGCCTGGTTAGGTCTTTATGACCCACATCAAGCAATACTGCAGTTCCATTGCCTGATTTTTTTGGTATTTGAGTTTTTTTATCACATAACTGTTTCCCTCTAACAAGGTGACAGTCATTTTTGCAGATGTTTTGGGAACTATTTTTTTGATTGCAAAATGATTAATTATATTTCTGAATTTTCTTTTTTTTTTCTTCATGTCTTTGTGTTAGGTTATTTTTAGTAAATTTTACATTACAGGTCAAGATGTACACCTTTATTTGGTCGATTCGTTTTGAACCACCTGCCTGCTTTATTATTGTTACCCGTTCCCAACCACCATCTCCGTTGCGTTCGTTATAATCTGTCATGACTCTGGTCCTTATTTTTCCTAGTCTAGCCTAGACCTCACAGGGTAGAACCAGGCCATCCTTTAAGCCGGAAGTAACAAGGTGAACTATACTGTGATTTCAGCTTGGCATGTTTGGTACGTTGAGGGTTTCTTTCATTCATGGAATTTAACTGAGTTTGAGTTGGAAAGCACACTAGTTGCAGCTAATAGCTCAATTTTTTTTCAAACATTGAAAAACCTAATATATCAGGCTCTTCTGATACAATTAGCAGAAATTATGCATCAGGGGATGCCCAGATTTTTTCTTTTGAATTGAGAGAAACCGTTGAAAGAGCTATTATGGGTCCTTTAGGTCCTCTTGAGGTGACATACCGAAGGATACAGAGATTTACCTTGATTCCAAAGAAATCATTGGAAAATCTCTTGTGGGGGTTTCATATAGATACTAATCTCTCTTTTTTGTTCCATGAAAAAAGCTTTATATTTGATATTTCATAGGTCAATTTGGAATGTACCTCATCTTGTCTTTCTGACACATTCAAAGCCAGGTCTTCGCTTTCTTTTTGCAAAAAATACCCAGTAGTGTTTACTATAGTGCATATAATGGACATCCAATGGCTAGCCTTCCTCAATCTGTGCTTTATAGCATCAAAAATCATTAAGAAATATCCTATTTTGGATGAAATTCATACTCATATGACATTGACATCTAGTTAAACTAGATAAAACTGCTAACAGAGGTTTACATGCTGAATTTCAATATAAAGATTGAACAAATTCTGGAATAGAGACTCTTCCTTAAATTCCTGTTCAGACAATAAACCTTCCTGTACAGAAAAATATTCTTTAGATAATTTATCTGCTTGCCCACTAAAACTTCTGTATATATGGGAAAAGTAAATTTTAGAAAACTTCACTTTTACCTCTGAATTTTTGTTCATGATTGGCAAAAGGACCTAGGTTTTTAATGTGCCATCTACCATTTTCCCAGTCCAGAACTAGTATCGAGTCTCCCATGACTTGAAGCTTTCTATTTTTCTCTCCACTACAATTTTCATCAGAAACCACAGAGCGTAAAACACAGCTCTATTACCTGTGTCTGAACCTACTCCAAACTTGAAAGAAATAAATGATTTTCATATATAAATAAAATGCCTTAAGCTCCACAAATACCTAGGGTTCCCTGACAAGCCTACCAGGCCTTGTTTTATTTATTTCTGGAGTGTTAAGGATTCTTTGAGGTTTATGATTTTCAGGTTTCCATGAACCTTCATAGGCACATATTATATGGTGGCACATGTGCTTAAATGAAATCTCACTTCCTTGGAATATCATACTATTTCTAGTGATCCAACCCCTATATTAGTCATTAGAAATTTTGGCAAAGACTCATAAGTTGCCATTGTCTTATCCTTGTACCAATTCTCAAACTGCTTTTAAAGAGATTTCCCTTTCATCCTTCCTATTTGACAAATTTAATGCTTCTCTGGAGGCTTTCTATTCTTCTCTCAACTGCAATTTTCATAAGCAACCATAGAGTGTAAAACTCATCTCTATCATCTGTGCCTGAAGTTGCTGCAAATTTGAAAGAATAAATGATTTTCCCATTTGAATAAAATGCATCAAGCTTGTTGAGTTATTGGGTAACTCAGGATGTGATCCACGTGGACTTCCTAGCATGGAGGAACTTTTATCAGTATAGGTAGGTCTGTTCAAGTAGACGTATGACCCACATCAAGCAATACTAGAGTTCCATTTTTTGGTATTTGAGTTTTTGTTATCACATAACTATTACCCTCTAACAAGGTGACAGACTTTTTGCAAATGTTTTTAGGTTTGTGAGTAAACTAGAACTATTTTTTTGATTGCAAAATGATTAATTATACTTCTGAATTTTCTTTTTTTGTTCTTCATGTCTTTGTGTTAGGTTATTTTTTAATAAATTGTGCATCGCAAGTCAAGATGTATTGTGACTGTGATTTCATCTTGGCATATTTGGTACATTGAGGGTTCCTTGTAGTTATGGAATTAAACCAGGTTTGAGTTGGAAAGCACATTAGTTGTAGCTAACAGCTTGAGTTTTTTCAAACATGTAAAAACCTAATATATTAGGCTCTTCTGATACAATTAGTAGAAATTATGCATCAGGGGATGCCTAGATTTGTTCTTTTGAATTTAGCGAAACCATTGGAATAGATATTGTGGGTCCTTTAGGTTCTCCTGAGGTGACATACCGAAGGATATAGAGATTTACCTTGATTCCAAAGAAATCATTGGAAAATATCTTGTGGGGGTTTCATATAGACACTGATCTCTTTTTTTTGTTAAATGAAAAAAGCTTTATATTTGATATTTCATAGCACAATTCCAAATGTACCTCATCTTTTCTTGCTGACACATTCAAAGCCAGGTCTTTTCTTCCTTTTTACAAAAAATCCCCAGTAGGGTTTACTATACTGCATATAATGGACATCCAATGTCTAGCCTTCCTCAATCTTGTCTTTTTAGCATCAAAAATCATTCAGAACTATCCTATTTTGGATAAAATTTATACTCATAAAATGTTGACATCCAGTTGAACTAGATAAAACTGCTAATAGAGTTTTACATGCTCACATTCAATATAAAGATTGAACAGATTCTGGAACAGAGACTCTTCCTTAAATTCTTGTTCAGACAATAAACCTTCCTGCATAAAAAAAAGATTCTTTAGATAATTTATCTGCCTGCCCACTAAAATTTCTGTATATATGGGAAAGGGAAATTTCAGAAAACTTCACTTTTACCTCTGAATTTTTGTTCATGATTGGTCAAAGGACCCAGGTTTTTAACGTGCCATCTACCATTTTCCTATTCCAGGACCAGTATCGAGTCTCCCATGACCTAGAGGCTTTCTATTTTTCTTTCCACTACAATTTTCATAAGAAACCACAGAATGTAAAAATCAGCTCTATTACCTGTGTCTGAACCTGCTGTAAATTTGAAAGAAATAAACTATTTTATATATAAATAAAATGCCTTAAGATCCATAAATGCCTAGGGTTCCTTGACCAGGCCTTGTTTTATTGATTTTTGGAGTGTTAAGGATTCTTCGAGGTTTAGGATTTTCAGGTTTCCATGAACCTTCTAAATCTGCAAACTGATCTTCCCAATTTGAACGAAAAAGGGTAAAAAATATGCTATTCAAATATCAGGCATATGGAAAATAGGGAACACAACATGTGGATCAATGGTCTAGCTTTACTCAATGTTAGTCTGGAATTACAATGGAAAAATCCCTAGGGATCCAACACCATTACAACCAAATATTCTTTCTTTATAGGCATCAATTGACCTAGGAAAATGTGCCCTAGGCCTTTATTAACAAAGGAAAGTATACCCTAGGCCTGATAAGTTATGCACCCTCTCTTGTCATGGCCAAATCCACGAGACCATTGACCCAATGAATGGATGAGGGCCCTTGCCACCCCCATTTGCCTAGCTACTGTAAAAACTATGCCTATATAACTCTGCAGATAATTCAGAGCATATATTTGGTTGAACTGCATGCAAACAGGACTTGGACTCCTGTGAGAACTCCTGTAAAATACTAAAATATGATCTTGAACTATTTTTTACAGCATGCCAAGTCACCCTCTTAAACTATTGTTTTATCCTTTTACCACTCAACTAGGACCGTTGTCTTGTCCTCCATGCAAACTCAACCTTTTAAACTAGAGTTTGAGAAGCATGCATATCTATTACTGCAGTGCATACTACAGATTACCCTCAAACAGATTATTCTTAAGGTCAGTGAATGTACTGATTAAGTATTCCTTACAGCACGAGTCTCTAAGAATGGTTTAGGGACCACATGCAAATTTGCAAACTTTTATGGGCGAAAAGGCATGCACCGTTATATCTCATGCAACTCCATTTAAATTGATGCTATTAAAATAGCATGCAACTTGACACCAAGTCTTTATTACCCCTTTAAGGATAGCATAAAAACCAGTCTGTTTAATGTTACAATGTGACGGTATAATTACTGAAGGCAATGGTTGTAGTATGTCACCCCGGTCCATTATACTCGTTCTTTGTGTTGGTAGTACTAGTAGCCCAGTGGGAGAGTGACTATTGCTCTTGATCAGCTTATAAGTAGACTCATCAGCAGATCTCAAGCTAGCCGTATCAACTTCTTGACTTTTACTTGTTGCAGGTGTCAATTTTCTGAATTTACTTCTTTTAACATATCTCTATCTGCCTAAGAAAGCTCATGAAGGTGTTTATCATGTCCATTCCCTATTAGAGTTGGATTATCTGGAGTTGTCACTGAGAGATTTGCAGTATTTTTTACTGGAAAATGAACATGTGATTTAATTGGAGCCTTGTTTCCAGTGGGGTTGTTTTTGGCCCAACTCTCAAGATGATGAAGCCACACAATCAGTTAAAAAACATACAATTATGTTTTCTATTTCTCTTCTTAGTGAAAAGTTTGAACGAGTGTCAACTCCTTGTGTCTAGGTAACCTTTGATCTAAGGCAGATCAGTATCCAGTGTAATATTCTGCTCCCTTATCTCGATGAGAAGATATTTAGCTTCTTGGAATCGTTTTGCATTGCCAAAGACATTGATCATTGCGTTATATAAAATCATATCAGGATATAGGTTTACAACCTTTAACTTGGAGAAAACTGAGATTTCTTTTGAGTATTCCTTTAGCTTTCTAGCCAATTCAATAAGGGTACTATATGTGATAAGATCAACAACAATTCTTTCTTGCTCCATTTGTTGTAACCACTTTAAGGCAGAATCAAACTTACTTGAATTTGAGAAATATGAAGATCCGTGCAATCTGTTTTTTGAAAGAATTAAACTTCAAATGTACTTATAATTTTGGTATTGGTGGAAGTTGCTCACGCTTTGCATGTTAAATTGGAATTTTAGAGATGGAGGTTCATACTCCTAGTGCACAAGTTATACCTAAGGCGGTTCAAAAGACTGTCAATAAAGCTACTCATCTCCTAAGTAAGCCTTCTGTAGCAAAGTCTGTAGGAAACAAGTTGTCCAAACAAGCAAATTCAAGATGAAATAGCACAACCGAAGTTAAAAATACTAAACAGGCCATAGACAGGCAAGTTTTGTCAGGAAAATGTAGTAATCCCATTGTATGTGGTAAATATCAAGTAAGATATATATTATCCATTAACGTCCATGTGTAATAATGTAATTTTCAGATATTGTGCCGAAAAGAGTGATGCACAAGAAAACCAAGCAGTGAAAAGGCAAAAGCTTGAAGCGGGATGATTAAGGCAGGTGACATGATTGTTTAATTGAATATTCATTTTGTTGATATTGTTTTTGTTGAATGCTTTTAACATTCATTGTTCGGATGAGTTATGTTTAGGATAGGGAGAACTATGCATGTTTGGTATAGAGAGAGGGTTGTATGTTTGTTAGTTTTATACTTTTCTTTTAATTTTTCTTTCAGATTCTTAAGGTAAAAGAACACATTTTGCCAGGAAAATGTAGTAATCCCATTGTATGTGGTAAATATCAAGTAAGATATATATTATCCATTAACGTCCATGTGTAATAATGTAATTTTCAGATATTGTGCCGAAAAGAGTGATGCACAAGAAAACCAAGCAGTGAAAAGGCAAAAGCTTGAAGCGGGATGATTAAGGCAGGTGACATGATTGTTTAATTGAATATTCATTTTGTTGATATTGTTTTTGTTGAATTCTTTTAACATTCATTGTTCGGATGAGTTATGTTTAGGATAGGGAGAACTATGCATGTTTGGTATAGAGAGAGGGTTGTATGTTTGTTAGTTTTATACTTTTCTTTTAATTTTTCTTTCAGATTCTTAAGGTAAAAGAACACATTTTGCCACACACAAAAAATCCAAACAAAGGTTCAATTGCTTCTATCGATAAAAACAATGAAAGAAAATGGAACTTAGCCTTGAGGGCAGAGTGTGCTTCTGTCAATCCTACATCTGGGATATTTTATGCATATTCCTTTCCTACCTAGTGTAAATTGTGATAATGACCATGCTTTTTTGTAGTTAGCGAAATTTGCTTTCTATTTGCTTTTGTCGTTGAAAAAGTGTTTTTTTTTTCAGTGTAGAACATATGAGCAGCTCTAGAAGCAATCCCTAGTTCATGTAAGAACAATATCTTTCATCTTTCCTTAGTGTTTTAAGTGGTTAGTGTCCCCAGTGTCTCATTGCAGAAGAAATCTATTTGAAGATGGCACTGGTGCATCTTTTCAAAAGTACAAAACATTAATACTCACAATACCGAAGGATCTTGGACTTGAAACAGCTCAGAGAAGTTGGCCTACAAGGTATATTGTGGAATCAATTGTTTGCAAACTCTCAAGTTTGTGTGAATGTTAACTTGCACTAGTGCATTTGATTATTTACAAGCAAACCATAAGGGCTTGAAAAGCAACATACATTTCTGACATATTCTTCTTTTATTTATTCAGGTTTAAGAGTGCAGATGGGCTTGAAGAAGAGATGCTTGCAAAAATTCCAAAGTTCAAAGCATGCCCACTCAACAAAAAAGGAAGCATGGAACACAAACTATTACAAGCTAGTTCTCATTTCTTTTCATTCCACCTAAATTTTCAGACATGTTCTCATCCTTTTTGTAATTCGTAGATATTGGAGGATCTGCTATTGCCACCATTGCTAAAGATTGTTCCTCAGTTACCAGATTCCTCAATTAAAAGAGTTTCAGGTTCAGTTTGGGCACCAAACACATTCAATACATTTTATCTCCTTATATGCATCTTAACACATGGTCAAGCCTCTTAGAAATTCTTTTTGGATCAAGTAAAATATTGTTTTGGATGCAACTTGATAGGAATTCCATTTGAAGACAATGGAGAGGTCATTGCAACACTCTTCTGCTTCGTCATCTGCATATTCTGCTGTGGTAAGGAATTCATCTTTACCCCTCTCATGGTATTTGGGGGTTTTCATGCAAAACACGTTAACAACCAGATTCAACTCTGATTTTTACCATGTTAATAATGGAGAGAAGGAATTTCATGCATTAACCGGCAGATTCAAGGGTTTTGCCCATGTTATTTGTGATGGATAAGAGGAAAGCCCCACATGGATGGGGTTGGCTGTTGTAGTGAATAAAGCGTTCAAGAGATCATTTGGGGGGAAATTTTGTAAAATTTGTTTGAGGAAATTGGAATGGACAAATTTTTAGACATCAGCCTTGGCTACTTTGTATATCTATACACTAGTTTTGGGATGTAATATTTACTGTATTGTTGCCCCAGTTATCTCTTTTAGTTCATTTTTAAACATTCAACATAATATTCTTATTAATATATTTATATTAATTTAGAAAGCTTTCTTTATTGGGCTAAATTGTTTTAGAAAATATCTCACATTTAGCTTTTATGATTTTTGATTTTTTATGTCCTATTTTTCTAGCAGAAAAACTCAAAAGTTCTATGATGTTACAAATCCTTCACAGCAACACTGGGGACTTTGTTTACCTCCACCAATGGCAGAGGTTTCCTTGCTTGCATCAGCTTCTTCAAGTAAATTGAGCAAATCACTCGCTCCTGTTATAAGTGACTTTAGGATTTTAGTATATTTTACTTCTGTCCAATTATCTTTAGCATTTGTTATTGATATCTGTGCAGATAGCTTTTTCTATGCTTCCATATTAGATTACTTAATCGCTTCTGATTCAGCCCTAAATAATCATTAGTATAGAAGCTAATGTGTATTTTCTTTAGACAACTTATGTTTTACTTTAGTGATTGTCTTCTAGAGTCTTTATACATGGCTTCATTATCATTTCCTAATAATATATACCTGTTCATATTTCCATGTGAAACTAGAACATAGGAGGTAATGCTGAGAATTCCCTTGCTAGTGGAGTTGCTGGAAGATCAGTTGTATTGCCAGCTAGTGCATCTTGGTATGAAATCTGTTTCTTGTCATGGAATATTTGTTTAGTTTTCTATCACCCCTTTGGATTGGTGTAGAGTAACATTACACATTAAGTTTAGTGAACATAATCTTCCATATGATTTAGGAGTTTATGGTGGAATATTACATATCTTACTAAATATTGAGACATTAATGGTTGTTGCAGGGGCTCCCATGCTGCACAGGAAAAAATCATTTAGTATGAGGATCCCAGCTATTCAGGGGTCCTCTAATCCTAAAACAAGTTCATCTCATTCACTTTCAGTGTCTCCAACTTTAAATCTCCATGCCTTGCTGGTGGAAGTTGTGGCATCAGGGTTGAGTTTTGATCATGGCAAGCTGTTGGTTAATAAGGGTGGACAGTCATCAATGTTTATATCTAAAAAACATATTGATTCCAAACCTAATGCAATGAGTGGAACATATCTAAAATTAAATTCATGTGTAAATACCGTTGGGGAAACTTTCCATGGAAACAATGCTAGTTTAGTTGATCCTACTATGAAATGTAGGAGTCATGAAGGTTTTAAAAGTCTATTGAAGAATTCGTCCTCTGACACACACAAGGGTTCATCTAATCTGGGTATTGGGCACATTGAAACAACAAGAAGTGAAAGAATAGATGCAGCTTCAGTGTCATCTGGTATTGTCTGTGTTGGACTCTCTAAAGATAGCTTTGCAATCTCTGTCCCTCAAAGCAAATCTATTGTTCAAAGCAACAGAGAAGTGAAGTTGTTGCTCTAAATAAAAGAAGTAGAATGCTTTCAGGAAACCATGTTGAGAATTGTCTACAAAGGTCTCCATTTGATGATAGGTATCAAAACAATTATGAAGAACACTTTGCAGAACCATATGGTGAATGTTGCTCTAAAGCTATTTCTTCAAAAGCGGAGGTGCCTCCCTTTATGGAAAAAGTCCAATTTTCAATCGATGATTATAGTTCTAAAGATTGTTCTCTTCATCAAAAGTATGTAAATACTTGCACCCTTAATGGTGACGGTGATGGCTTTGGAGTTATTGATCATAAAGCAGAGGAAAGATTAGTTTCAACTGCTGAAAAGACTAGTGCAGATTCTATTCAAAATTGTGAAAATGAACCTATGTTAGAGGAAAGATCAGTTTCAGAAGCTGGAAATACTAGTACAAACTCTATCCAAAATTTTGAAAATGAGTCTATGTTAGATGCAACTAGAGTACAAGTATTGGTTTTCAAATTGCTGAGAAAGTAGAAATTGCTAGAGATTCTAATGCCAGTTTTGGAAATATAGAATCCTTGGAGAATCTGGTGTGTAATATCCTTCCAGAAGTTTATATGAATGGCTCAAATGTTGGAGAAAACAATATAATTTCAAACATATTGTCTTTGAATTTTGATTCAAATGATAGTGTATTAAATCGTCCTCACAATTTAGCAAATTTTCGTTTTATTGAGACGGATAAATGCAATGGGATGTCAAAGGAAATATCAAGTTCATGGAAATCTTAGAATAGCAAGCAGTCAAGATTTTTATTTGCAAGGTCAGAAGGTTCTATAGAAAGATCAAGCCATTATTCCACTCCCAATTTGGCATCATCTAGGCAATTATAGAGGGAGTGGGAAAATGGAAAAGATGTTCTGGAAAGCACAAATGGAAATGAACTATTGAATATTAATGGACTATCTAATAATGCTTCTGGCCCAAAGGTGTAAGGATTTTATAGTACTTCAGAGGGAAGCACATTTTTGGTTCCTTCAGAGGCCAAGGGTGAGTTTTGTCTTCTTTTGTTGTTGGAGATTAGTAATTTTATTTTAATAATTGTGTTTTACCTCTTGCTAATATGGCATTTACATCTTTTGTTTCCTTTTATCTAGCCATTTTAAACCTTTATATTTTTCCAAGTTTGTTATCTATGGATATAGACTTATTTTTATGGATCTAAATACAAGAGATAACCATTTTCAGATGAGCCTATCTTTTAAGATCTAACACTGCACAAGGGATGTCCCTAAGTTGCACTGGGTCATTACCAATGTCATGTAGGATTGTCAGATATCCCTTGGCCATCTTGTGGACTTCTTAGCATCACTTTCCAAAATCGTTGCCTAAGAGAAAAGAAATATAAGGCCTTAGTGCTACACTCACTCACCAACACATTACCCCTTACTAAGAGACTATTCAAGCTCTAATTCAGCCAAGATTTAGATTTTTTTTCTTTAAATTAGCTAGGTCATACCCTCTCTTACTCTAACCGTCTCCTCTGCCCCTCCTCTATCCTCCCGTAGAAACATACCCTATGTTATAATGTTGCACTAACGATAGGTTTTGAAAAAATCGTCATGAGCCTTGAACTTTGTACTTGTAAATATAACTCCACACCAAAATATGAGACCCATGTCTTAGTGAGGCTCTTATATTCCATTGAAGAAGCAACGCATCCCACGTGGGGAGTCAGAGTGGAAGGCATAAACATGCCATAGGGCCTGAAGGGAATTTGAACTTAAAACTAATTCATGATCAGATAATCAGGGCAGGGCACTTTCACATTCCACTCAAGCAGGATGGAGACATGCTTTATTACCCTTACGAAGAAATAGTTTCTTGTAGGAAGTTCAAATGTGGAATATGAACCTCATCATGATTTTCTCTATCCTTTGCTTCATCATAAATGTGAATTTCATGGTCAAGTAAATTCCTTCATTTTGAAAGGCATAAATCTTGATAAGAATATGCCTTTATGCAACTCTGCATTATAAGAACAATGTAGAATACCAGTCTCTCCAACATTGTCGATAGGTTTAGTCAATCTCAAAAGCTTACTAGAATCTAAATTTTAGTGTAGTCTTATTTTAGGTGACCATACATTCTACTGAAATTCCAGTTCTTATCAATGGTTATTTCTCTCTGTGAACTATTGTCCAATCAACATGGAAGCTGTTTTAGATCCCGTACATCTCAACATAGAGTTGATATGTATTTTTTTATACCTAATAGTTTGCAAGTTTTTCAAGTTTAATTCATGCTTAACCAGTTGTCCAGCCTTTCAAATAACTGGTATCATCACCTAGAAGCCAAATATACAACCCTTTAAAGGTTTCTTTAAAGACGCAATGTTGTAGGAGAAGGGTATTTCTCTTTATATTTGCAACATGACTCTTTAATTATTGAATCCACTATTAGGTGCCCTTATAGCCAAGGAATAATGATTCACAAAGCATAACTCCTCCATACAAAATGGTACCTTTGAAACAGTAAATGATTTAATGCTAAATACTTGCAATAATTGCAATTCCACAAGTCAAAATACTTGCAATTCTTTGAATTCTAGGTCTAGAGATAATTTTTGCAAGACATTACGGTGCATAGGGAGTCAAGTCTCTAATTTTGCAAATGATAATCGTCGAGTCTCCATTAGCAATAAGTTTCTGAATCTGCCTAGCTCTTAGAATGTTTATCACTTGATTTAAAGCTAAAATAGGCTTCACAATAAAATAGGCTTCATAATAAGAGAAGAAAACTTTTGCATTTTGATCACAACCATAGACCTGCTTATTATGGAACCTTCTCAAAGAAAAGGTGAATATACTTTGCATAATTTTAAGTTTATTAATTATCAAAGCAACAGGTTGTGTTTTGATTTTGATAGCCCATGATGAGGAACATTTGAAACACCTTGAATCTCATGGATTCTTAATATTGCAGTAGACAAGAGGGAAATTTTTGTTTCTGGCTCTTTGTTTTTCATGCAGTGATGGCATTGGGCTTCAAAATCTTTTCAAGAAGGAATCTTCTTTGGACTATGAGAATTATAGTGATGAAGAATGGGAAGAGGTACTCATCACCAAATCTCTTTGGTAAGAGTATTTGTAGTATTTTTATTAGCTTTAGTTACAGGGAAAATTGTACATAGCTCTCAGGAATTAATTTATCATAAATACTAGTTACTGGTAAGTTGTAATATTAATAATTATGTAGTTTGTAGATTGATATCTGTCATAAATTTGTTTGAATATCATCATTTTCAAGCAATAACAACTTTTTAAATGGTGCTAGCTCAATGGTAGAGCGTCTGCCTAATTATAGGCAAGAGGTTGGTGATTCGATTCCTCCGTGCCCTATCATAAATTTGTGACTAAAAAAATAACTAAATTCGCATATATACGATTATTAATAGCTAATTTCTTGTATCTTAGTCATATTTAGCTTAGTCATTAATATGTTAACATCTAGTAGTTTATTTAGTCATATATTCGGTCATTAATGGTTGCAATCAGTGACTAAATCAACGACTAAATCAATGACTAACTCAATGACTAAATCAATCACTAAATCCATGACTAAATCATTAACTATCAATGACTAAAACAATGACTAAATCATTGGCTATCAATGACTAAATCATTATCTATCAATGACTAAATCAATGACTACTAAGTGAAGCTATTAATGACTAGTGAAATACGACTAGCTATAAGATAGTGGAAATTTGCTACTATTAGTCACCGACTCAAAAATAGTCGTTTATAGCCTGATTTTAGTCATTTTTTTAGTCATTAATTTCGCATTTTCTACTAGTGACAGGTGGCCCTAAAATATTGTAGGAGGTGGGATTCAACGTGCCATAGAATGATTATCGTGGCTTGGATCAATGAACCTTTGAATTTGTTGGGTTCAAGACATCAAGATATTTCTAGGGGTGTCCCTCTGCTCTAGGTTCATGGACAAGGAATCGTGTTTTAGTTCAATTTTGGAAACTAGGGTTTTTCTTAGTAAGGCAATGTGAAATTTTTGTACATAGGGGTCAATTTTTCAAATTTCTCAACTATGATTGTGTGACTAGCATTCCCACATGGAACATTCCTAAAAACGCTTGCATGACCCACCAGAACCATGTTTTGATGCATGGTTTCCATTCTATGCGTCGGGTAGGGATTCAACAAGTGTCCCTAAAAGCCGGTAGGAAGTGGGATTCAACGTTCCACGAAATTATGATCGTGGCCTGGATCGACGAATCATAAAATCCATTGGATTCATTACATTGGGATGATAGAGGTGGCCCTTTTCTCTGGCTCCATGGACAAGGGATGCTAGTTTAGGTCAATTTTGGAAACTAAGGTTTTGTTTAGTAAGGGAATGCAGAATTTTTGCACATAGGGGTCAGCTTTGCGAATTCCACATCCATGAACATGTGGCTATATTTACAACATGGAACCCACCTAAACACTCTTGCATGACCCACTGGAACCCTGTTTTGATGCATGGTTTCTATTCTATGCACCGGGTAGGGATTCAATAGGTGTCCGTAAAAGCCTATAGGAGGTGGGATTCAACGTGCCATAGAATAATGAACGTGGTTTGGATCGATGAACTGTGGACTCCATTGGATTCAATACATAGGGATAGTTCTATGGGTGGCCCTCTACTCTTGGTCCATGTACAAGGGATACTGTTTTAGGTCAATTTTGAAAACTAGGGTTTTTCTCAGTAAGGCAATGAAATTTTTTTGCACATAGGGGTCATCTTTGCAAATTCCTCGACCGTGAATGTGTGCCTACAGTTCCCACATGGAATATGCCTAAACATGCTTGACTAATCCACTGGAACACCATTTTGATGCCTGGTTGCCATTCTATGCCTCGGGTATGGATTCAATAGGTGTCCCTAAAATCCAGTAGGAGGTGGGATTCAACATGCCATAGAATGATGATCATGGATTGTATCAATGAATAATCAACTTCATTCGATTTAGGAAATCAGGATAGTTCTAGGTGGCCCTCTACTCTAGGTCGATGGACAAGGTATTTTGGTTTAGGTCAATTTTGGAAACTAGGTTTTTTCTCAATAAGGGAATGCACAATTTTTGCACATAGGGATCAAATTTTCAAAGTGCTTGACTGTGAACGTGTGGCTAGAATTCCCACATGGAACCTGACTAAACACTCTTGCATGACCAACCGAAACCCCATTTTGATGCATAATTTATGTTCTATTCCCCAGGTAGGGATTCAACAGGTGTCCCTGAAATCCTGTAGGAGGTGCGATTAAATATATATGATTATGGTTTGTGTTTGTTCGGCATCACAGAGAAGAAATAATACCCACAATAGGGTGCGACACAAAATTGGAAAGAAGTATTAATTTATATCTGTTTGAAGGTGAGTGTAGATCTTCCACTCTTGAAAAAATACTTGTTGAAACTATTATTCCATGTGCAGATGTTGAGAATTTTGTTATTTGTTGTGAGGTGTTGAACTTGACTTATTTCCCATTATTGTCAAGCAAGAAATATTCTTTGTTTGTGTTTTCATCAAGGAAAATGAGTTGTCAATATATATGTGGAGGTGAATTGATGTTAGGATCTCATATCATTCGTGAGACTAAAAATTCAAAATAAGGTTGTTTACATATTAATTTAGCATTGTCATCCAAGATATTTGAGAATTTGTACGATGAGATGAAGGAGGATACAATGCCATTACGTCAATAACCATGTAATGGAACATGTTTATGTTTAGAAACAAGTGGCCAACTTATTACTCCATTATTAAAAATATATATATATTCACACTACGAATGTTCCGAATAATACTCCATAAACATAAATTTATAAAACAAGATTCAAAATAGTACTTCTCCAATCAATTTAAACTATAATAAAATCACACATTATTTTCATCTCTTCCAAATTTGTTCCTTGAGGTGATTCATCAAATGCCATGTAGATTAACAAAATGATAAAATAATGTGCAGGATATACATAATGTGTAGCATATAATCATAACCATTATTTTGAATCAACCTTATACTCTGATACTTTTAGGTTTGATGTGTATACCATATATTCGTTAGATGAAAGACATCATGCCAAACACCAATTTCATTTATGTAGACCACATAGGTGCATCACTTAGGTGTGTCAACTTCATGCATTCTTTAAAATTTTGTTAGGTTGTTAGGCGGGTAAGGTGATTTTGTATTCCACTTAGTTAGATTAGTTGCTTAGCTGTGCTCAGTGCTTAAGTGTGTTAGGTATGTTCCTTATTTGTGAATACAATTTAACATTGTTAATTTACCATTGAATATGCAATTAGATCGCCATAAAAAAGAATTTAAATGTACATTGTTGTCATGACGTAATATTATAATTGTGCATTGTTTTCAAATTTATAACTGATATCTCCATGCAATCGTAAATCTATAAAAAAATTGGGAACATTACACATAGAAACATTCTTGGACACATGTCTATAATCACACTTAAAAAACTGAACCATGAAGATCTCAAGAGCCTTGATATGAATTTTTTTTTATATCACGAAAGTTATAATACGAAAATAGTAGGCCCTTATATGGACTATCAATGTACATGTATCAAAAACATCTTTGATGTACATGGAAACAAAAGTACAGCTGTCTGAGACCACTCCCCTATACTCTACCTTCCTCTTGTACAGAAAAATACATATTTGACCTAGAATAACACGTCAAAACTCTAAATTTCTCTTGATTTTTCCTAACTTTGATGCTTGTTTCCTCTATCCACGACTACTGTGCATCTCTGGCGACTGCAAATCAATTACAATATTTCTTAATCATGTAACTGAACTAGTAATGTCCAGCAATAACAACGTTTGAAAATTTAAAATATGACTCAATTGTACATAAAACAAACATTCACTGCATCCATCCAGGGTATAGATGCCTCTGGTGTCCTCCTCCTTGCATAGAGTCTCTTTGTAATGCTTCTCTGTGAATAAAAAAAATATGTCAATTATCTCAACAATTATCAAATTGTACATGAATGAGAAAGTACTACTCAATTATGTAAAAAATGAACATCTCATCGAAAAAATTTGTTCCTAGGAATGAGACTAGGTTTCTTCAGTAGAAAGAGGATTTGTAGGCTGGAAACTCTATTGTAGTGTTGTTTTTTCTCTCCAAATTTCTAGAATGATCCTCATTATTTTTTCCAAAGGTTCTATCTATTTATGTCCAGAGATTCTTTGGGTATTCAACAGAATCAATAAGGTAGCGCAAGATGGGAGAAAAGGCCATGCATATCGTTCCAAAATCTCTATCACTATCATTTAACTAGTCATTCTCGTCTTCATAAGACTCTTTACCAAGTCCAATAGATACCTCATTAATAATATTGAATCCTATCACTGAAGAAAAAAACAATTCGCAACCATATGTCAGTTCAAACCTTTCCACCTCGACATGTGCACTTTCTTATAGTCTGTCACATCTGGATAGACTTATATGGACATAATCCAGAGGGAGCAATGCTATGATTCCAGGAATTATGTGGAAACTCAGTTGCTTCTGGTGCACAATGGAGGTCAGAAAAGATTTGTTTCTAGCATGAACAAGGCTCTGATACCATGTTAAATTTGAGAACTAAATATCTATATGCAAATATGAGAGATATTGGAAAATAATTATGTAGTGGAATAATTGATATCAATATACACTGGGTAAAAAATTCACTGGACACAAAGTTTATATAAAATTTCTCATATAATCACAACATTAATATTCATTCATTAATCAATAATATAATGATTATACAATAAATAGAATTTGAATTCTAAATATATGATTCGAATCTATCAGTTCTAACTGAGTGATTAGCTAACTTCGTGTGTCAAAATCATTGCTTCAACTCACTAGTCTAACTATGGATGTCTAAATCAGTCTACAATTAGTTAACCGATGAGGTAGGTGGGAAAAATGCACCACTCTCCCTACATACATGAAAAACTGGTGCTAGGCTAACTGGAAGTGATCTAAGTGATTGTAAATGGAGTTTAACTCACCATAACTTCTTACCTACCACAACCAACTGATGGAGGATGTTGGTGGCACTCAGAGTGGGGTCCTATAATGTAGGAATTTATCCTAGAAGCACATAAACTCATGCATGCACATGAATTAATTGGAATATAACCTCTAGGTGTGTCTCCCGCACTCTAGTACAATAATAATAACTTCCTAACTTAGTAAAATTGATCAAATAGACTATGTTGGACATAGGAGGATTAATTTATCGTAACACTTAAGGTCTTGATATTATTTTCAGATAGATATTCCACAATAGCGTTAAATTCCTTTAACTCTTAAAATACTTGATATTTTCCTTTCAATAAATATATCCAAGTCTTACAAGAGTATTCATCAATAAAAGAGACATAGTACACATTCCCACTTAAGGAAGTAGCTGACATTGGTCAGCGCACATATGAGTGGAAAATATTGAAGATCCCTTTTTCTTTTCTGTTACTACTTGTGAATGGGTTCTTGGTGTTCTTTCCTTGAGCACATCCTTTGCATACTCCTTCATGATTGATATGTATCTCTGGTAGACTTGTCACTACCTTACTCACAATTAGCAATGCTTTGTAGTTCACATGAGCAAGTACTCTATGCCAAAGTTCACATGGGATGATGGTACTAGTTGAATCTATGTTCCCTTTGTAATCAGGAATATTTCACCTTCTACGGACATAAGCTGTTCCTCTGGTCTGAATGGTTCAGATCCAGAACAAATGAGTGAACGAGAAAGGATGAATACCTTCCCTGAATGTCATAGACACCTGCAATGATGCTTCGATAGTAAACATGTGTACTTGTAAACAGATCAAACATGCAAACACATCAAATCTACCAGAAAATCATTTACTTATCCATGTTAGTGACTAAGGAATCTAACAACATGTACATGTGAAATCAAAACAACAGTAATGTGGGATGGAAATCAGCTTTGCATTAAATATGTATGGAGAAGCTTACAACCAATGCCTTAGTGTCGACAAGCATCTCCACGAGACAAACACTTCATCCCCATAAGCTCCAAATTTTCTCTCTATGCTCTTCAATGACTTGGACTAAGTGGTCAATCCAATAGCATAACAATACCTCTATAGTTCTCCCCCTCAACTATGGACATGAGCTTATATTTATAAGGTTCAATGGATGGGAATAGTTGAGAGAATTATGGATGAGGTGGATCCAAGATCCTACCATGAGGGGGATCTTGAGCTCAACTGACCCACAATGATAGGGATAAGGGAGGAAGGATCATGATCTAGAAGCCTCGAGAAACCTCTCTTTTTCCCATTTTACCTAGGGTACCGCTTTTCTTCTCTTATGATAGAGTGGTTTAGATGAGAAACGCTTATGGACCAAATACCATATGTGGTGGCACCACTTATGGGAAACAAGATATAGGCACTACAAGAAAGGTACTGCTCATGGGCCACAGGGAAAGCACAGTGCTGAGTTTTTTCATGTAGAATTGACAAACAAAGTAAGTTTAACCTCTAAGTGTTTGGATTAAGGGAAAACATGGAAGTTAAAGGTCTTATCACATGGTGGTGATAGGATTTGGGTATAACAGAATGCCCCCTAAAGCATGAGACTTAGAGGGATACGATAAGTGAGAGCTTTGAGAGAACAAGTTGTCATTTCGAGGTGAAAATGTCAGCTCGATCGGAGAATGTCGTCTAGTAGGCATCTGTAGTACATCAATATTTTTGACTCATAGACACATGTAACCAAATCATGGCTGTAGACCAATACAAGGCAGATCCAAGAGAGGAATAAACAAGCATGGCTACTAGAATACAACGTAGATCCATGTGATAGAGGACTCAAACTTGGACATAGCTACCAGACATACAACGTAGATATATGTCATACAGACACAAATTTGAGCATAGCCATGGCCATACAAATGTGGATCCATGCTATATATACAAAACTCCATCACAACCTAGGGAAAGCAATGAGTGCTATACAAATACCCAGGGTCTTCGTCTTGTCTTCCACAAAGTACGATTCTATCCATGTGATTACAATGATCTAAAGTTGAACATGGTAGAAACCACTTCATTACCAACCAATGACATGAACCATTAACAAGTGTAAGGGAGATCACCATTAATGTCAATGATTCCCAAGGTACCCTAGTACAATCTACTGAGTGTGAATAGATGTCCTGATGGCGAACACCTAATCGATTCTATCGATCAAAGGCCAATGATGTGAACCTATGTTGAGAGTGACAGAATCTGTCATTAAGGTATATAGATCTCAAGGTACTAAGTTTTTGTTTCTAAGACTATTTCTTGGATGATGAGCTGATGTCGATGGGAATAGTCTCATCGAAGGAGGGCCATGATGAGTCCCATATCGACGACACAAAACTTGGAACATAGTTCTGGAATGATGTGAATGTAGTAACCATAGGACTGACTCAAAAGTAGTGACACAGAGACTGTTTTGACTACAGAGGAAAAATTACTTCAACTTCCCTTTGAACATCGGGCAGCACGACAAAAGACTTAGCAGCATGACTAAACCAAAAAAACACATAGTGCGACAGTGGAGAATGCATTCTTTTGAGAAACTAAAAGGAGTGGCATGACTCATGAAAGTGGATCATCATGGACATCAGCTGAATACCCAATTGACTAAAACTATATGTAGACAAGTGCCATGTTCAAAGGTAACGACAGACTACTGCCATTTATTTGCAAAATGATTCCCTTCCCATTTCCCCCATCATGGTTGATGAGTGCCTCTTTTCGGTTTTACAAGTTCAAAGAGGGTAACAAAAACTTGATATAGCTTGTTCGAAGACAAGTCCAAACTCATATGTCTTACGAACCTGAGAGAGGAGGGGTTCATTCCCAAAAATGGGTCTCTCAATGTTTAATTTAACGATTCCAATGAAAGAAAACTCGGTATCATTCATGTTTAGAGAGTCTGAACGACCACGGAAGAAGACTCCAAAGGGTCCTTTTTTGTATGATTTAGTCTCTAAGGCTCGAAAAAGTATAAAATTATACCTTAGAGAACTCTTCCATTCATGATTGGGTGGAGTGTTCCTTTTTTGTAAATAGTCTATCCAAACTAAAAAAGAGATAACCTACCATTGGAGAGACGACTCTTCAAATGTTTTAATGACTGTGAAGAAGACAAGATCACTTGATAATCTTTTTGTATTTAAGGAGCCCGAAAATATTTTAAAGAAGACTCCATTAGGTCTCTTTTTACAGTGAGAGATTTTACGAGCCTGAAAAGAATCAGAAATGGACTTAGACCTTTGATACTAAGTTTTGAGAGCATGAACAAAGTGTCGCAATAAATGCTCAATGATTTTTTCCGTTTTATGGTAGTACAAAAAATTCTTGACAGAGTGGTTCTGGACGAGCATCGCTTCTGGAGAACGTGACTGAGGTGGTGGCATCGCATGCTGCTAACAGGGTTCAGGAAGTGGCACCACTTATTTCCAACAGCGCATGAGCAGTTCCCTGAATATATCCAAAACATAAAGGAGGACAAAATATCAAGTTAAAAATTAATCAGATCAAGGAAAAAATTGATGGATTGACATTAAAAAAGAGCATAAAAAGTCGAAATAATTCAAATCTAAATAGATTTGAAAGTTTCAAACCAAAATTCACTGAGTCAGATGGTAGATCTAACTAAGAGAGTTGGAAATGGAGCCTCTATTTGGACAAGAGTTCAATAACTGAAGAATATAATATCAACTGATATATGCACACCTCCCCAGTGGAGTCACTAGATTTGTAATCAGGAATATTTCACCTTCTGCGGACAGAAGTTGTTCCTTTGGTATGAATGGTTCATATCCAGAACAAATGAATGAACGACAAAAGATGAATACCTTCCATGGAATACTTATTCGAGATCAAACATGCAAACACATCAAATCTACCTGAAAATCATCTACTTATCCATGTTAGCGACTAAGGAGTCTAAGAACATGTACATGTGAAATCAAAACAACAATAATGTGGGACGGAAACCAGATTTGCATTAAAGATGTATGGAGAAGCTTACAACCATTGCCTTAGTTTCGACAAGCATCTCCACGAGACAAACACTTCATCCCCATAAGCTCCAACTTTGCTCTCTATGCTCTCCAATGGCTTGGGCTAAGTGGTCAATCCAACAGCATAACAATACCTCTATAGTTCTCCCCCTCAACTATGGACATGAGCTTGTATTTATAAGTGTCAATACCCCTTTATTTTCACAAAATTTTAAAATTTTGAAATAACATAAAATGTTGAGACTACAATTTATTAACAGTCAACGGTTAGCAAAAAGAGAAACAGTTAATAGATTAATTTGCATAAACTCAATTATGTTACCTTATCAATTTTCTTATTAACACAATCTTAAGTTTAACTTGTGAATTAATTCTATATTTGGTTTACTGATGAGTTCTATTTATGACAGTAGGTGGAATCTGACTTTGAATTCCGGGGCTTACTTAGCATTTATGCTAATGCAGATGGATTATTTGTTCTTACAGGTTTACAAGTATAAATGACTGAGTATCGTCTTTAAATTCATAAAGCATCCTGAAATATTTCTATTTGCAATTAATAAGATTATATTATAAGCTGCTGTAATCCAACCTACTTCTGTAAGGTAACATAGTTTGTTTTCTTCTGTTGCTACTGTAAATGAAGTTCAGATGATTGCATTTCTTCTTGTAGAGTATGTAGCGACAGTACTACTTCCTTTGGTTTTGAGAATTTTATTTTATCTGCTTGATATTCTTTATTTTCAAAAAAATGCATACCCTAGCAATTCTATATTACATTTCTTGTATTAGGTTCTATCTAATAACAACTTCTAGGCTTGGTGTTTTTCTTATCGAGCCAATATTTTTCCTCTTATGTTAACCTTAGTAATTTGGTAAGAATGTAAAACTATACTTCAAGTAATGAGAAATTGCCACAACTTCTAAGATAAGATCACATGGATCTGTATTAAGTAAAAGAGTTCATAGGAAAATGTTCTTACATTTCACTTTGCCATTATATAATTTGCTATCAAAACTTTGCTAGTTTCTAAGATTTAAAAAATGTGCATAAACTATTTGTTTATCAACATAATTTTTTTTTATTAGTGTTACATTTGTATAATACTTATGATCCTACCCAACAACACTATGCAAATTACTCAAGTTGAATGTTGTGTAATCATTTACACCACCATGAAAGGAACTGGAACTAATAGATAGTTATTCTTACACTATTCACTAAATTGTTTATAAGACAATGATTTTATAATTATCTTAAAATACTATTGACACAACTTAGTTATTACACAACCTATATACCAATGATGATATTATTATATAAACTTTGATGAGTTGTAACCAATTCAAAAGGGATTAATACCTATATAGGGATTATGCTTATTACTACGATAAATGTTTATATAATATTTTAATATCTCCATAAGTCAATTATTAGTGCAAACTTACAATAGAGAAACACAATTCTCACGAGATTACTAATAGAATCTCGTATCATTGCTTACCAATAAAATATGTAAGATTTATTTTGGGTCACAAGGATATAAGGTTATGATATGTGTTAAGTCAATTGTTATCATAATGTTGCATACCCACGCCAATAACGAGCTATGCACCAAACGTTTAAACTATTATTGTATGATTTGAAACCCATGCAAACTATAATGCTGTTTTGATGAAATCATTTGGGAGATTTCATTGATTATTATGGATAGCAGGTGACTATGGAAAGTCGACCCACTGCATGATTATATTGATGCGGCCATGTGGAAATTCCTTGGCCATGCACTAGTTGCATAAATAGTTTTCAACCCTAACCCTTCGCTTATTTTATTTTCGACATTTGCGTTGGCCCCTTGGGCTGCTCTGGAAACTCCCATGGCGGCCATGAGTTGCAAATAGCTACAGAGGCTCCAACACTGGCATTTATCATGGCTTACTCCCTTGAGCTAGATTTTGTTGCTCACCTCCTCTATGATTTCGTTACTTTGATTAGAGTTTATTTCCTTCCTTGTATATGGCTTTACGGCCGCTCAAAACTCCGTTTTGCTGCTCCTCTATCGTGGTTTGTCATTGGTGAAAGCTTAAGCTTATTGTATGTGATGGTGTAGCTCCTTTGTCTTAGGGTTCTGGAGTTTAGTTTACCTATTTGCATGTTAGTGATAGTATGAATCCATGCTTGCAGACTCTTTACAACCATTGCTCAGGCTTACCTACACCCCTACTGATAGTTGTGAAAAACACCAGAGTCATGTCGTCTCCATCCTTGGCGAGCATGAGGGTTTGGATCTTTTCAGCGTTGTTCGTGGTGTTACTGTTCGTCCGGGGCTCCATAGCTTTCACTTCCAGTTAAGGTGAGTAAAAAAAATAATTAAAAGCTATTATTGTTTTTTTTTTCCGCATAAGGGTTTCTGAGTTTTAAATGACTTTGGTTCTTTATAATGCAGGTTGGCTCATCTCCAAGGTTGATCATTGTGCTATATAAATGGCTCCATGAATCGTTCACAGTAATATCTAGTTTCTAATATGGTTCCCCTTGCTTGTACAGACTCTTGCAGTTGGAAAAACGTCTCGGCCATGTTGCACCCAGTATTGGGTTGTTGTTCTTCATTTTTATAATTTTTGTTTTGGTTAAGACCCTTGCTTGTCACAAGGTGACTTCGGTTTTAATATGTAACTTGTGAAGCTCTCCTCTTGTATTAGGGTTGAACTTACAATTTTCTAATATTATGTTAATATTGTCCATATTCCATAACAAGATATGGGTATTCGGCTTTTCGCTGAGTTTCTTTTTGTACTTTGGTAAAGTTTTGACTTACATTCGGCCTTCGGGCTCATTATTATAATGTAAATATCTTAAGATAGTATTTCTGTAAGCTAAATTTGTTTTCCTTTATATTTTTGTATTTTATCTCTGTGTAAATGAATTTAAATTGTTCTTTTAATCGTTATATAAAAAGAAATAAGTTTACTGCTTATCTTGGGTTACTACTGTAATGGTTTTGTATATTTTAAAGAAAACTGAGTAATTTCAGCTTAGAATTACAAGCTAGGGTTTTAACCTTATTTAACTTGTAAAAAGATATTTTCTGTATTGTTAATAAATATATTAGATTACTGTTAATAAAATTTTAAACCACTTCAGTACTCAAGGATTTCCAGGTTAGGGTTTAATGAATTAAACTCTGGTTCTTACTTTAGGATTCCTTCATTTTGTTTAAAGAATTGTTAATTTATAAACGATATTATTTATGTAATACTATTATCTGTATATAATATAAATACTTAAGCTTGTATTTGTGCATACACTTATTTAAATAAGATTGTGACTAATCTGTATTAGTTTAGTTCATTCAATAGTATTTTTTTGTATTAGCTTACTAAGAAATGAAATAAGGGTTACGACCCTGTCATTTTCCTTTACATGTATAATCTGTTTACAAAACCATTTCTTGTTATAATACTTATTGATTTAAACATAAATTACTGTCATATCTTAGTTATTTTAATTATATAAATAAATTATTGTTGGATCTCTATAGTTCTCTGTTAAGATACTCTTTATCTTTCTATTAATTTGTCTTTAGAAATATATATGTTACTAAACTCAATCTAGGGTTCGAATAATTTCGGTTTAAGTTGATTATTATTGTCAGTAAAAGAAATAAACTAAAAGAACCATACTTAATTCTTTGCTTAACATAAAAATATAGGCATTATATCTGAGGTGTTTCTATCTTCTCTGTTTCAGGATAGTAGTGTAGTTTACAGAAGAAAGTACTGTATAAAAGAAATAACTTACCTACTTGAACAACTCGTGAATATAATACATTGCTATTAGTAAAAATAATATGACTATTTCTTTTTCTAGCATTCTTAATACATAGTCTGGTTTTAACAATAAACCTAACTAGGCAGATTAATATTCTTTTCTGAAAGCAACTATCTACGGAAAGAAAAGATTCAAACATTCTGAAATACATAATAACTTTATTCAATTAGATTTCTATCATATCTTTCATATATTTAAATTATACTGCCTATGCTAGAGTACGGCCTGGTCCATTCCAGAGGGGGAAAAACACAGGTTAGGATTATTTCATCCAATACAAATTCAATATTCAAATAACTAAAATATTACAAGCTTTAACAGTTCACTACAAAACATGTAAATCATTCATTACTCATTCATTATCATATATAAAATTTTAATACAGTAAATAAAAGACTGTAGAACCTATTTTAAGCTAGACAACAACAGCATTGGGAGGCCGTTCCTCCCTGCCAGCTCCTGGAGAGCTCTCAAACAACGACTTCTCAGGACCCCCGAGCCTGTTCCTGGTCTCCTTGGCTGAGAACTAGTGGAGCATGCAACAAGATACTAGTCCAATGACTCAGTACTAACTCTTCACTCAGCAGTAAGATCCTTCAGCTGAAAATATGCACTAGATCACTTTCTCCAGTTTACCCCTCAATCACATTCGACAAATTCCCTTCCCAATGAAATCCTCTAAAGTACATTCACCTGATTGGTTCTCTTCTTGGAATGAGCAGCCTCAACTCTCTTCAATGGGTATTTTTATTAAGATTGCCTAGGTCTTTTTGGTTTAATTGTCATTAATTGAGCCAGCTGCTCTAATCCCACTTTCTTGGGGGATCATGACCCCAAATGTAGGGAGGTTGCCACCTGCAACATTGGAAGTGTTTGAGGATGCTGCCACTTGTCTATTTGCTCTCCACCCAGTCTCCTCCACCAACTTGACCAGTAAACACTCTTTTAACAACTCTCCCAAGCTATTGTCTCCACTTTTACTTATTTATAATTAAAATATTCATAATTACATTCACATCCTTGACTCTGCTGAACCATCATTTACAATTTAACATAAAATTTATAATATTGTCCTAAAATAAAATCAAATATGATAATATATTTTTTACAAAATTGGGGCATGTGACAATAAGGCTCAATGGATAGGAATAGTTGAGAGAATTGCTGATGAGGTGGCTCCAAGATCCTACCATGGGGGATCTCAAGCTCAACTTACCCACAATGATAGGGATAAGGGAGGACATGAGGCTCATGATCCTAAGAAGCCTGAGGAAACCTCTCTTTTTCCCATTTTACCCAAGGTACCACTTTTCTTCTCTTATGATAGAGAGGTTTAGATGAGAAATGCTTATGGACCAAAGACCATATGCGGTGGCACTGCTCATGGAAAATAGGATACAGGAGGTGCGAGCAAGTTACCGCTCATGGGCCACAGGGAAAGTGCGGTGCTGAGTTTTTTCATGTAGAATTAACAAACAGAGTAAGTTTCCACTCTAAGTGCTGGGATTAAGGGAAAACATGGAAGTTAAAGGTCTTATCACATGGTGGTGACAGGATTTGGGTATAACACCCATTCAATTTTTATAGTTCTCCTTATTTAATAACATTTATAGTAGCATCATCTATTATATTTCCTTTCTTTTACATAATAACTTCATTGTCTACAAAGGAAACTCTAAAACCTTTCCTATCTAGACCTAAAATAGAAATAAAATTCTTCTTCAAACCTGGAATATATAATACTTCTTTCTTATTCATGGAATTTATGGATTTTAATTTGTAATATTCTTCTCCCATTCCTTTGATGGGGTATTGAGAATCATCTCCAAGTTGTACCTTGTGTGAATAGTATTTTTGGATAAGACATGAGAGAGAATCTTTGTGACAAGTCATATGTTTGGAAGCACCATTTTCTATAAGAGAAGTATCACTTTCATGAGAGATTGATCCTATGAGAGAAGAAATTAGAATGTACTCTTGACTAGAGTCTTCATTTTCTTTATCCCTATCCTTATCTGATTCATTTTCTTCAATTGCATGGGAATGGCTATTTCAATTTTTCTTCTTTAATATTTCTTAAGAGGATAATTATAGCAATGTGTCCCATCTTATGATATGAGTATCATTCAAAGGATGGGTAATACTTTCTAGGTATCTTACCTCTTTTGAAGTCTAGTGGTCTTCTCGAAGGTGATCCTTGGCTCTTCTTTTTGTTTGTTTTGTTATTTTCATGAAAGACCAGATCTTTATCTTCATTATCATTTAGGTTCGATTCTCTATTTTCTCTCCTTCCTTCTTCTTGTGCACTTTCATCCCATAGTTTTCTAAAATTGGCTAAGTTTCTTCTAGCACATATTCCTATAATGAAGGAACTCCATTCTCTTGGGGGGCCATTTAGGGTGGTCATCGCCACTTCTGCTTCTTCCACCATGTTACCAAAGGCTTCTAACTATGCTTTAATATGAGATACTCTTGAGAAGAATGATTGCATAGATTATGTCTTTTGTATCTTCATACCCTTGAGTTGGTATCTCAAGGTCATTCTTATTGATGTTCTTCCCTTCAAATAGAGTTCTTAGTGGATCGGACATTTCCTTCAGAGTATTCTTTGAAAAATAATTGGGAGATCAAATGATCCTTGATAGGATAATCCATGATCCTCTTGGATTTAATCATATCCTTCTTGATCGTGGCCTTTTCCTCATCTAACTCTGGTCATTGAACACATCTTTGATGCAACCTTTTAGGTCACATTCTTTAAGAATGAACATGACTCTGTACTTCCATGCTCTGAAGTTTTATGCTCCCTCAATTTTTTCATAAAGATTGGTAATGTTTTTCATATTTAATTAATGAGAGTCTCAAATGGAAATATTGGAGATATAACTTACCAATTTGAGGTCTGCTTCTAGAATTTGCTTTAGGATGACCTAGGATTTTACTAGAACACCCTAATTTTCCAACTAAGATCACTTGTAGATATTTTTGGAGGAAAATATGCACCTCCCAAAGATGAAATAGACAATATATTTATTTTTTGGAATCTTTGGATGGAGCCTTGAAAAATATGATTCCCTAGTTTCTCCCGACAGTAGTGGTAGATCAAAAAATCAAAATCCAAAGAATTGAAAACTAATTCAATAGAAAGATGAGTCCTCATAGAGCAAGTTGAATGGTTTTTTGTTTTCGACTGATTTGTGAAAGGAAGTTTCCAGAATAGTGATCCCTATCTTGTTGTAATGCGGGGAAACTATTGCGCAATGTCTTGTTTTGAGATGGATATGATACCATGTTAAGATTTTAAAAGTTGTCATGCCAAAAAAAGGATCATTGAAAGAATAACAAGAACAAAATAACAAAATAGAATACATAGATTTATCCTGGGAAACCCTTGTGGGGAAGAAAACCAAACAACAATTCCTTGATTTAGAATTCAACCAAAAGTATAGTGTAAAACCCAATGAATAAATGTAGAAAACTTTCTTCTACTCAGATGTACTGTTTATCCTCTCTATAGAGAAATTACTTGATTTTTATTCTTGTCCAAATGAGGAAGGAACCTCTCCTATTTATTCTAATAAAATGAGAGGTGTAACCCAACACATACAACTCCTCCTTGCTTCTAGGTTTGTATTTCCTTGAAAGACTCAAAAATACATTTTAATAATTTTTTTGTGGGGTACTACTAAATCGACTAACAATGGAGGTTTTACCTCAATAATTTACATGACCAGATACATCAATGACATCCCTAATCAGAGGATCAATGACTCAGGAAGGGGTAATAATAATAATAATACAAAATATAATATATTCTACGGTTACATTTCTTTAACATCATTGTTGATGTCATCATTTGTATGGTTATGCAACATGGCATTTCTGCAACTATTTTTCCCTATTTCTCAAAAACTTAATACTATAATAACTTTCTCATATGTAGTCCATTTGACACGTTGTTTGCATTGTTGTAATATTTTGTCGAGCTCTATGCAATGGTCCTATTATTTTTAGAAATTGAACAATCTAAATTATTGTGCATTCTTTTGTCCTCCTAGATCAATCCTACCCAATGGGATACTTTTGGACCTCCAAAAGAATTTAAACATCATTCAAGTGAGATCATAGCCTTCACACTTGTACTGAATACACCCATCTTGTCTCGAGCATGAAAACCTAGTATATCACCTTAAATATTCCAAACATGATAACACCTGCAATCATATTGTTGACATCAATGCTCATTCCATTACTACCGTCGTCTACTACATTCATGGTCATTCCTTTAAAATTGAAAAAAATAGGTAATAATAAGATTCCATATAATGGTGCTAAAGGAACGAAATCAACAACCTTCTTCATCTTTTGAATGCTTTACAAAATGGTTTTTCCAATTAATTATGAATATTTGGATTACAATCGACAAGTGAATCTAGTACTTATTATTTTGGTTCATGTATTCTCTTGTCTTCAATAGCATCCTCTAACTTAAGATATTTAATAAAAGATATGGAAATAGAAACCATCATACCTTCTACACCCATGGGTGTAATAATTGCTTCATCTTGAATCAAATCCTAGATCCTATTGCAGTGTTACATTGGTGTACTTCTTTCTCTTGTTTTTGTTCACTTATTCTCTTGTCTTCAATAGCATCCTCTAACTTAAGATATTTAATAAAATATATGGAACTAGAAACCATCATACCTTCTACACCCATGGGTGTAATAATTACTTCATCTTGAATCGAATCCTAGATCCTATTGCAGTGTTACATTGGTGTACTTCTTTCTCTTGTTTTTGAATTTCTCTAGTATCAATTCTGGATGCAATGTCTAACATTGTTCTTATTTATTTACTTTTCCATAACGAGAACATGTAGGCGTCTCTCTATTCATTGTAGTTGTCCTCCTAGACCATGGCTATACAAATGCATCCTCCATACCATACTCATCATTACTAGATTCCAAATTTGTGTCTTAAACTAACACTTCATCAATGTTAGAAGGGTTAAACATAAAAATGGTATGTCTGAAATAAGAATGAAAATCACTAATATACTTAATAAGAGACTCTCTAGTGTGAAATCGAACTCCCAATGAAAGCGTGATATTTTTGAATTATAACATGTAAGCTTGCACATTCTTTCTCTTTGTTTGATTTTCATGTGCCCATTCTATCATTATAGTCTAATTGTATGCTAAGGGGTAAAACTATTTCCTTATTGCAGAAATGAATTCATCCCAAGAGAAAATGATTTTACCGTTTTGAGACATATCTTCTTGAGTCTGTCTCTCCCACAATACCAAGGCTGAACCACTCATGCATAAGGTTTCCAAAAGAATATTTTTCATACCCTATCTTATCTAATGCACCATACAATAGACCTCTAATTGCTTGATCCAATTATCAAGTTTCTCTGCATTCAAGTCCCCATCATCTATAGGAAAATCAAACTTTACATCTAATTTTAAAAAAGTAATTTTATGAGAATGATATGGTTTGAAAGAGTTATCTTTGGAAACCATAAAAATAGTAAACCATATAATTAATAAACCAAACAAAATATTGACTATCAATTTGGAGCTCCAACAAATATGGGTCAATACGAGCATGTGATATGGTGTCCTCTTCTTTTTACACATAATTCCATATAACATATGCCATGGATTTGAAAAAATAATCCAAGTTCCATATCATTTGTTCTTTCAACACTCCATGTCATCATTCGACGACATTTTCAATATCATCATGTCATCATTCCACGCCACTTGCCGCATGGAAATTTCTTATTGGTCCATTTGGACCCATGAAAATGTAAAAAATGAGTGACACATGGAACCCTATGTATCATTTCTATGTCAACATTTGTACGGTGCTGCCTTCTGGCATATCAACAACTCTTTCTTCTCCTTGTTTCTTGAAAAATTCATACTATAATAACTTTATCGCTTGGAGTTCGTTTGATCCATCGTTTGCACCGTTGGAAATATCTATCTGATATATACGAAATATTACTATTCGTTTTATAAATCGAACACTATAACTTCTTAGTATTCTTAGGTTCTCCTAGATCAATCTAGGCATACCAAGCTCTAGGCTCCTGCTTGAGTTCATACAATGTCTTCTTTATAAACCTTGTGGTACAACTACTTAATCTGTGTTGGATCATATTGCTTCATATATACCTAAGTATCATAATCCTACTAAATATGGAAATTATTCTCTCTGTGCATATGCGAATATATCACTCTCTACATCTTGACACTCTACTCCCTCTACATTTGATCATAATAGACTTAAGCAATATGTTTCCTTCTACAATGTTGATCCCTATGTATCCACCTTTACCATAAAGACTCTCTCTAAGCAAGAAAAATTTATAAATCCATATCCTATATAATGTTCCCTCCCAGATGTCAATATGGACTATATGCTTAATCTAATAGATCCGTTTGGAAGTTAGCACTTACTTCCATTCAGGTCTCAACACTATTTTGGACATCATTCTATATGAGGTAATCCTACTCATCTATCATGGAATCCTTCTAGGATTTTTTGCTTTCTACTTTGTTATAACTGGAAATATCATAATCGGATGTCACTCATTAATTCTATATAGGTATAGAACTTGTAAATTCTTTTGCTTTCTCTAGAAGTACCATTGGAATATTCAGGCTACAAAGGTCCAAATGAAATTTTTGAAGATGTTCTAGAAAGGGCACAGACTGTACTTTCTGTGGTAGAATTTTTAGACCTAGAAGAGGAAACAGTGACACATGGCAGTCCATAAAACTTCTATATGTTGAACAGTCCTGAAACAGGTCACCTTGGGAAAACGATCATAAGTCCCAATTGGTGGAACCAATTCTGATGAAACCTATGGTGTTGGAACATGGACAGGCGATTCTATCTCAATGTGAAGTTTTAGATAGAGAGGAGCATTAATTTCAAAGATAGTGTAGAAACAGCATTAGGAATTTCTGCAGGAGAAATTGGTAAACTAGGGCTTCTTGTTCCTAGAGCTTCCCTCCACTGTTTTTGGAAAAGGAATACATTGGAAAGTTCACCTTGAAGAGGTCTATCTATCTATCCAATCAGATCTGAAAGATTCCAAGTTTTGAAAATTAGGGTTTCTCTAACAAGCCCTAGAACAACCATCTCCAGAACTAGGACGGGCACCTCAAATCGGTAAGATTTAATCCTTTTCTATTTTCATTTGAGGTTCTAATTTCAAAGTGATCTATCACATCAGCTTGATGATAATCTTGGTGAATTTGAAAACTTCCAAGCATGGAAGTATATGATCTCTCTGAAGAAAATGAATTGGACACCTAGTTAAGTAGAGAGGTTCCAGTTCTAGAGGGAGATGAGGCTAAAATCCTTACACAAGAAGAACTTTGTCAAGGCCAAGAAGATCATTGTTGATTCAAATCACAGATCACCTTATACCACAAGTGTATTCCCTAAATACACCTAAAGAGATGTTTGATTCCTTAACCAAGATATTTGAAGGGAAGAACATAAATCGGAAGATGACTTTGAGAAAACAGTTGAAGAATGTGAAGATCCAGAATGCAGAGACCATGGAGTCATACTTTACAAGGGTCTCTCAAATCAAAGAACAACTTGTAGCAGTAGAAGAAGAAGTGGTGATAGCCACCTTGAATGGTCTCCCAGGATCATGGGATTCATTCATGCGAGGAATGTGTGCCAGAAGGAAGTGATTACTTTCAGCAGACTCTGGGAAGAAGAAGAAGCTCGACTCATAATAAGAGAAGAGAAGATGGGAGCAACTGAAGATAAAGCTCTCACCATCCAAAGAAGATCCCTCAAGCGATGAGGAATATGAAGAACTCAACTCTTGAAGAACCTCTTATCCATCTTATCATTTGGATAAGAAACGATGCTATTATGAATAAAGAAGATGATGAATCTGGAGGCTCAAGAAGGAGTCTACCCAGGAAACAAATAAAGATAAGTATTCAATTGTCATTTTATGATATTGTTTTTTGTTATACAATTTTTTTTATATTTAGTTGATGTATTATGCATGATAGAATGTTTTCATTAATGACAATATACTACTAATATGCATGTGATGGGTAAGTAGCTCATAATGCTATACAACTCTCCATTGCTACTTATCTAGAATGAAACCTCTTTGCTGACATATTGGATTAGTGCACAATCTCAATGTTGTCCTGGTAGAGATGGAAGGAATCTAGAAATTTTTCGTGAGATATGGATGAATGTTGTATTTTCTAAAATAGTTGCATGATCATATATTTATGCATAAGAATTTGCCATTATGAATATGCCTTATGAAATGTTTCTAACCATACAAATGCATTTGACTTGTAGGAAAGATCGCGTACAATCACATACAAGCAAAGAAGGATGAGACTTGTTCCGAAGAACAAGTGACGACAGTTCAAGATGAAGAATAATATGACCAATGCAGCAACATCATTGGTATATAACCTTCCAGCTATGAAGAAGTAACCAAGGAGAAAGGGAAGACCAGTTCAAGAAGAATGATGTCTAGGATGCAGTATAGAGACCTGAAGAGAATTTCGTAGTTCCATCATGGAGTAGATGGAAACATCATGGGATAAAAGGAAATATTCGTAGCATGAGGCATAGACTACAAAGAGACATTTGCAGCCACTAGAAATACACATGATAGGAAGAATCATGTGTGCAAATGAAAGAAGCCTTGTACAAGCTTAGAAGACACCCATGGGATAACACATACATGAGGAGCTTGATGAAAACATGAGCCTTTGCTACAAGGTTGAAGATGAAAGTCTATAGAGGATGACAAGCTCACAGATGGGTGTGAGAAGAAGTTTTGAAAATTTTTAAGATAGAGGATATTGGTATCCAATGATCCGAGATGGATACATAGAATATTAGTAGCAGAGGAAGCTACTTGTCACTCTGGTACATAATGTTTCAGTGCATAGAGTATGAAAGACAGAGGGAGAATGATGCTTCGTTTCAGAGGGAGTGACTGGAGAATATCATGAGGATTGACATGGTATGACAGGATGGACAGATTACTGATGACTCTAGGATTTACTCAAAGTAAAGAGGATTCCAACCTTTGCTTCAAGGTTGAAGGTAGAAGACCAGTGATGCTCATGTTATATGTTGATGACTTGTTCTTGACAGAAAAGAGGAACTCATTAAATTTACAAGAAGAAGACTTGCTGCTGAGTTCAAGATAAAGGAATTGGGGATGATGCACTACGTTCTAGGCATGGAGGTGTGGACAAGGGAAGCATGAAGTAGAGATATTGAGGTGGTTCAGGATGATGGACTGCAAGGCCATGACCAAACCTATGGCACCGAACTTGAAGCTATTGATTGTTGCTTCATCAGAGTCAGTTGATGCCATGATGTATCATCAGATGATTTATTCCTTGATGTACCTAACAAATACGAGACCAAATATTTTCTTTGTTGTGAACACATTGAGACATGTTCACCTGGTGGTTACAAATCATGCGGTGAGGTACCTGAAGGGTACTGTTGATTATGGGATCAAGTATGAGGCGAATCGGAATATTAACCTGGAGGGTTATGTGGATCCGTATTGGGAAGGCAGTGCCATTGATAGGAAGAGTAATTCGAGGTGATACTTAAATATGAGATCAAGTGTGATCTCTTGTTTTTGCAGGATGGAGTCCTGCATGGCGTTGAGTACAGCTAAGGAAAAAGATGTTGCCACTTTCTATTTTGGAGGTAGTATGTTTCTTTTGAAAACTACTATTTGATTTGCTTGATCTAACTTGCATTTTTGTATGATGCAAGGAGGAGCAGTGAAGCTGTAGTGTGTGATCTAGATCGAGATCTCTTGAAAGAGGGAGTTCTAGCATAGTCGGTGAGATAGGTTGTCTGAGCATAAATCTTGGAGAAGCTCATAGGTTGCTCAGATGTAAATAGACATGTAGGTTTTCCTTGGATGTAATTGGTCCTGGTGAAGCTCACAGGTTATCCTTGAATGTAATCAGCCCTGATGTCATTCTTATATGCTAGAAATGACAAAAGTGAAGTTTGAGTACTTCAGGGAGAATTTTGGTGTTCTCCAGATAGAGGTTCACTCCAAGGGGAAGTGATGAGTCTGTGAGCAATTTTGACATGGTGAGAGGATTAAGTTCCTTCCATGGTCAGATATAAGTGCTGATCCATTCTTTCATGGTGAGAGGATTTCATTCCTTCTATGTTAGATGTGAGTGCTGAGCCATTTTGATGTGACTGTAGGATTGGTTCCTACATGATCAGATATAAGTGCTAAATGCCATTCTTGGAATGGAGGAACCTGGTTAGTTACCGGGAATACTCAGCTTGGTGCTGAGATTCCATTATTTGGGAGAATGGAGGAAACTGGTCAGTTACCAGGAATCCTTAGTCTAGGACTGAGAGCCCTTCCGATGTGGTGTGTTCACACATGGTCGGATGTAAGTGTAGAGCCGTTCCGATGCAGTGTGTTCGCACTTGGTCAGATGTAAGTGTAGAGCCCTTCCGATGCGGTGTGTTCACACATGGTTGGATGTAAGTGCAAAGCCCTTCTGATGTAGTGTGTTTGCACATGGTTGGATATAAGTGCTGAGCCATTCTGGCGCGATGTGTTTACACATGGTCATATGTGAGTGCTGGGCATTTCTGACAAGATGAGGTCAGATGTGAGTGTTGGGCGTGTCTTTCTGACAAAATGAGGTCAGATGTAAGTGCTGGGAAGGACATTCTAAATTAGGGTCAGATATAAGAATTGAAGAAGAACTACATGGAGGCCAGGCCTACAACCAGCATGAAAAAAAGGGTTTGCTCTATAGAACTTCCTGTGGCCAGAAGAATGAAGAGATAGCACCATTTGATTGTGATAGAAGAATCAATAATGATGATGATGATTCAGTGATGATCCAGCTTTGATGATGATCTAGATCAAGTGATGAGCTAGACTTGATGATGATATAGTAGTGACGATCCAGATCAAGTGATGATCTAGACTTGATGATAATCCAGCAGTGACAATATAGATCAAGTGATGGTCCAGACTTGATGATGATCCAACAGTGATGATCTAGATCAAGTGATGATCCAAAATAAATGATCCAGTGATGATCCATACTTGATGAGGATGACTTGACAATGAAACCTTTTTTCTCATGTGTTAAAGAGTGGAGCCCTGTGTTGTTGTGTATCCTTGTGGTTAGTTGTTATGTGTGCCCTGGTTTGGGTCTGAACTATATGAAATACTTAGGAGTGGAAGAGATGTTGAATTCGATTAATAAACCTAGTGAATAGAGGAACATCACAAAATGATAAGAGTGGCTAGTGAATCTCTTATGCACATCTTGAAGAGAATTGGAAGGGAAGGTATAGCCTAAAGGAATGTGTAGAAGAGAAAAGGATACTTCCTTGTGTTGGGTGTGTAGGTAATTTGGATGCCATGCCAGATAGATCTTGTGGAGGTGTCCCTAGATCTATGAATGAGCCACTATCTTATCCATTCTACATTTCTAGTTCCTTAGTGGCCTGATAAAACTAAACAAAGATTGTCTTGGATGACATCTTGATAAACCCAATGGTATATTGGCTTGGCTGGACAGCTTAATAAACCCATTCGTATATTGGATTGGATGGGAAATGTGATAAACCCAACGATCTGTTGGCTTGGTTGTTTTTTGTTTTGTCTTTTGGCCATGTATGAACCACTTTTGGTGCATCCTCATACAACCAATGGTGTGATGGCTTGGCTGTGTCTTGATGTACATTTGGCCATGTTTGATCCTTTGCTAGAAAACCCTATAAACACAACTGTTAGTTGGATTATCTGAGTATCCTGATAAACCCAGCACTGAGATAGCTTGGATGAGTATCTTGATAAACCCACTTGTTAGTTGGCTTGGTTGGTCCTTGTTGTAATCTCACAGATCACATAAGGTTACCAATAATACATACTAAAACATAACTATAAATCAGATACAAGAGACAAGAACAGATAGGAAAACAGATTATATTAATGTAATAAGTTCATACAAGGCAGAGAACTGAACTAAGTTCTTGCTTGGCTCAACAGCCTAATATATACAAGTTACAAACAGTTACAAAATAACTACCTATCGGTTCAGTGAATCGACACGACTGTTAGTTAAGTCGACTAATCTTCTAGTTTAGTCAGCCAACCGACTTAGTCGGCTGATCGACTAAGTCGGCACATTGACTTAGTCGGCTGATCGACTAAGTCGGTCTTTGTTCAAGTTGACTTTGTCGATTTGCTCCTTCTACATTTCCCCCACGAACAAAATGTTTCTTCGTCCTGAAGAAACAAGGAGGTACAAAATTTTGAAACACTGTCGAATCAATCATACTTTCTCTTGCTGTGGACTGTGCAACCGGATGGTTGGTCTTCTCTGGACGCAGACTTCGACAATGGCTGGTGCTGTGATGGCAAGATGATGCTAAAAGTTGGTCCAACTCTGCAATTCCTTTTGGATATCGATTGTTAAGGTAGTGAGACTTGAAAGGATCGACATCTTTTCGGACATGGACATTTCTGCAATGTTCTCCATGTTGGGACCCAACAAGTTGTTTTGCTCTTCTGCAACATTGATGAGTTGTTTCATCAGTGGGAAGATGATGTCAACTTTCTCTAAGTTGGGAAGGGCCTATTGAACCCACTGATGTGCCTCTCGTTCTAGCTTCTGTAGTTTGTTGGTCTCCATAACAATTTGTTCTTCAATGGTCTGCCTCAGTTCTGCCTCCGTCGACTTCCAGCCCTCCAAATCCTGAATGCCCTGTCATGCCTGCCTTGTCTGCTGATAGACCTGCCCATAGTGAGTAGGCCAGTCTTGTAATACTTCCTCAGTGACAACTGATTCTTCCATATGATCCTGTAGAACCTTGTATGCCACCGAGAATGCAGTGTGTTGGGCCAGGAGCAGTCAAACAGTCTCCTCCTTTTGTTCTTCCTCAGTCTCTTGCATCCGGGTCTGGACGGTCGATACCATCGTCTCGAAGAGCTGATATGCTCTTTCAAGTGGTTGATCTGTGTCGACTTAGATAGGGCCTAGTATCACGGTTTGTACTAGAGCTCTGTATCTGCCGAGAAACTCGACTTCGTCTGCATTTTTGGCTACAAGCTCTTTATTTTTTTTATCTGTCCTTTTATTTGACTCTTTGGCCATAGTTTTAAGGAGTTGGCCGACCTCTGTGTCGTCCAAGGAACTTGCATCCCTTAGGATAATCCAGAGACCGGATTTTTTATGATTCTCTTTCATTTTCTTCTATTTTTCTATCTGTTGCTCTTGGGTACCTGCAGCCGTTGAGGTTGGGTCTGTGGTTGGTGGAATGGAGGTCGAGGGTTTTTCTGGTTGGGGGGTTGGTCTGACCACTTCCAGTGGTGAAGATGAAGGTGGTTGTGAAGGGTTTGGCTGTGCTTCTGGTGGTGTTGGGTGGTTTGATGGTGGTGGTGGTGGCGAGGGAGGTTTTGATGATGGAGGTGTTGGTGATGGAGTGGGGTTATGGACAGGGGTCGAGGGATTGGCCGGGGTTTGTTGTGAACTTTCGTCGAAAGAAATATCATCTTTCAGCGGTGTAGTGGGTAGGTCGTCGGGGCTGAGTGGCCTCGTGATAGACTGTGATGCTCCTATTACGTCACCTTGTTGGTCTCAGGTGAATTTCGTCGTAACAGTTGCATAGGGATTTTTGCTTGCATAGAGAGGAGCTTTTGTTTGTATTTTATGGGCCGACTTAAACAGTGCAGGAAGTGTCGTGAAGAAAGCTTTAAGCTCAGCATCCTGGTCGACCCTGGCTCTGAGTGCCTCTGGGATAGCGCATTGATATTCATCATGGGGACTGTCTTCCTGCTGTACTGGTGCTTGCTCCTCGACTATGGTTGTCGGGGATGGGGGGGGAGGGGTCGACACAAGGTCAACCACATTTTCAGGTGTCGGTGTCGTTTTTGCTTTCTTTGGCTAACCCTCTGGAGCTCCTGCATCTAGATACCATTGAAACTGAATTCCAACTGATACTTTATTTGCACGGGCATCCTCGACAACGTCGACGGTCGCGGCTGCTAGTTCCTCCTCATCGTCGGTCGAGTCAGCCAGAATAAGCTTGCGCTTACCCTTACCTTGTTGTAGTTTTTGGGCCTTGATTTTTTCCTGGCGACAGCTATCTCCTTAGACAGCCTCTTAATGATGCTTCTAGATAAAGCATATTCCGGGTCGTTGCCTTCGACTTCACGTGTTGGTACTTGAGTGGGGTCAATGGTTGCTGGATCCGGAGGGGTTGTCTGTTGCTGTGGTTGTACTATTGGTTGTTGTTGTTCTGTCGGCTGGGGGTCGACTACCTTTGCAGTTGGAGGTTTGACAGTGATGTGTACCCGACTAGTGGGCATGGCTGGGGTATCCTCCAACACAAATGTGCTGATGTATAAGTTGAGCTTGTAGTATTCTTCTTTTTCTTGGTCGGTGAGTGGCTCTATGATGGAGAATTCAACCTGTTTGGCAGCCTCTAGAATTGGTATCTTTGTCTGCGCTTGTCGGGTCAACTCTCGGAAAATATGGTCGACCGTCGAATAGTAGTTGAGGTCCTGGGATTTGGGGTCCTGACCTCGCATGTACCATACTGATGTATGATCAAGTTCTAACTGTATATGAGACTCAGCAGGGAGATTCCGTCGGATGTTCTGGGGCACCCTCCACCTCGTCATGTGAACCTTCAACTGCTAGAACCAGTTTTCCAAGAAGACTTTCCCCTGTGCCAGCTCATGCAGTGTTCCTTTTTGTGAAAAGGGTTTAAAGCGGTGCATTCCGAACTTGGTCGGCTCCCAAAAGACTGGACTACCTTCCGAAAAAATATGGTACATAACAATCCAGAGAATGAGAGAGGGGAACTTGATCATACCTCCCATCTCTTGGCATCTTTCGCAGATGGTTTTGACCATATCGACAACATAATCTCCCCATCGGTGGATCCAACCATCGGTCGCGATTGTGTCGACGGCCTCCAGTATCTCCAGTTTAAGGTCGTTGCCCTGACCTGCCAATGTAAGGGTGATTGCTATGATTTTAGCCACGATCTGTGGTTTCCTTGTCGCAATCTTTCCAATCATCAATCCTTAGGAGTTCTTTCCCGATGGTGAGCCCGTAAGTTCTTGGACTAACCCGTCTTTGATCCCAATAGGTACAGGACTGCCTTGGTTGGACAGACCCGTAAGCTTGGAGATAATATCCCTAGTGATGTCAATCAGCTGGTCGAAGTAGAATTGGCCGTTGTGGTAAAGATTGATAATGAATTTAACAGCTACTTCTTTCGTCCCACCGAAGCTTGCCATCAGTGGTGCGTTAGGATAGTTGAAGATGGTGCTCTTCCGAATTTTCTCAGCGTCCTGGGTCATTCTGTTGTCGACATAGGCCCACTCTTGGATCTCTGTCCAGAGTTTCTGGAATGGGCCCTCCTGTACCTTTGCATTTTTTATGTGCTTTAAGCGGCTGATCAAGGGGGTGTCCTCCGCTTGCAGCTCCTTTTCCTGGTCGCGGCTCTGGTTAGTTTGGGTGCCATTGCGTCGAACTGGGCGGGGTTTTGACAGGGTTCTTGGTATTTGGTCGACTGAGATTGCGAGTGCTTTGAGGGTAATTGGTGTGGTGAATGAACCTTCGACTGTCCATTATTTATAGGCGTGGGTGTGGTTGAGTGTCGAAATGGGTGTATTAATGGTGGACTTGACAGTCCAACTGCAATACTTGAGTGCGACTTAATGGAGGATATGTTTCGGCGCTCGATGCCATCAATGCGTGATGGGACTTTTGAAGTCGATGGTCGGTGTCATTGGCGAAAGTGGTCAGCCTGACTAGTCGATGAAGATGGTCGATGGTGGTGATGTCGGTTGTCGAAGTAGTGAGTTGCTGTCATGGTTGGATGTATTATTTTGTTTTTGGAATTTTTCTATCTTTTTATGAGTTTTGATTGACGGTTAAGGTCGTTATTTGATTTTTTTATTTTTTATTTTTTATTTCAGTTTCTGTAACGTTTGAGTCGGGCTCCATTGACGAGCTTCCGAAATACTAGGCCCTGTAATGTCTTTAGTCGGACCGAGCCATTGGGATGTATTTCTTCGACAACATACGGTCCCATCCATTCTGTGTGCAATTTCTTGGGTTTTCCTTTGACTCGACTGTTATAAAGTAAAGCAAGGTCGTCGACCGACAATTTTTTGTTTTTGATGTTACGGTCGTGCCATGCTTTCTGTTGTTGTTTGTGAATTTCCTGATGTTGGATAGCCATGATTCTATGTTCTTCTAGCTTACTGAGTTGAAATAGTCGGTCCTTTCTTTCCTGTTCGACATCAACATGCATTAGAGGAAATTTCAACTCAAAATCGGCCTCCTAAAATGAACTAATAAAATAATTGTTAAAATAATAAAATAATATTTATTAATTTTGGAGGAAGAAAAGAAAAAAACTACTTTTTTGTTTGTATTTTTGACATATCTCCCTGTGTTTTCACTCAAATTTCGATTGGGAGAGCTCGTTGGATGTGGAATTAAATTTCTCATCCAACGAGTACCACTCGACATACTTTTGATGGACCCTTCTACCCAAAAAACAAGAAATACCTAAAAAATGGAATGATGACATCATCATTTCATTTTTTCAGGTATTTCTTATTTTTGGGGTAGCGGGGTCCGTCAAAATTATGCCGAGTGGGTACTAGTTGGATGTGGAATTTAATTCCGCATCCAACGAGCTCTCACGATCGAAATTTGAGTAAAAAAACAGGGAGATATGTCAAAAATACAAACAAAAAAGTAGTTTTTTTTATGATACCTATCCCCAAATTTATATTAAAAAAGTGTTTAAGACCTATATGGTATTTCAAATTTAAAGCAATTTGATTGGCTAACACATGATGACATGGAATTTGAATAAAAGTTAAAAGGCCCATTTTGAGTTGAAATTTCCTCTAATGTAGTATCTGTGCAATAATAGGTGTTTGCTGTCAGAAATGTAGGGGGACGACTGCTTCTTGCCCGTAGACTAGTAGGAAGGGGGTTTGATCGGTCGACCACTTATATGCTGTCCTATATGCCCAGAGAACCGCAGGGATTTTCTCATCCCAGTCATCTTTGTCGATACTGCATATTTTGGTTAACCCTTTTGTTAGTGTTTTGTTAAAAGCTTCAATCGCGCCGTTCGACTGAGGATGATATGCAGTGCTTCGTTGGTGGTCGATGTGAAACTGGTCGGTCAAATTTTTGATGGTTTTGTTGATAAAGTGTGATCCTTGGTCGCTAATAAATGTGAGTGGGCATCCAAATCTAGTGATAATGTTTTCGTAGATAAACTTAGCAGCTACCTCACTTGAACATGTATCGACGGGTTCAGCTTTTGCCCAATTGGTGACATATTCCACTGCCGTGATAATATATCTTCCACCTGATCGTTTGGATTGGATAGAAAAAGGTCCTATGAAGTCTATAGCCCAAAGTTCGAATGTGAGACTAGGGTTTACAGATATCAAGGGCATTTCTATGCTCGGCAAAGGTCGACCAAGTCGTTGACATCTATCACATCGGCTAACAAATTTTTTGCAATCCTTATGGATTGTCGGCCACCATAAGCCCGATTGTTGGATTTTTCTTGCAGTTGTATCCGCTTGAAAATGTCCTCCTGCAGGTCCATAGTGTGCTTCATGCATGATTTTTTCTCTCTCATGGTCAAGTACACAACATCTGAGAATGTCGTCTAACCCCATTTTGTACAAAAATCCATTGATGAGGATGTAGGGTGCAGCCTTCATAGCTAAGATTTGTTTCTTCTTAGTGTTCAGACCTTCTGGTGCCTGACCTGTCTCTAAGAACTGAGCTATTTCTTCTAGTTCTTCGGGTATTGCTTCTATGTGAAATAGATGTGCATCCGAAAAGTCGTCGTCGACTCCGGTCGGTTCCTCCCCTGTGTCTATGCGTGATAGGTGGTCGGGTCCAACATTTATCTTTCTTGGTCGGACCACCACTTCAAACTCAAATTCTTGAAAAAGAAGTAACCATCGAAAAATTATTCCATGATGAAGGGGTTTATTAACAAGGTACTTCAAAGCTTGATGGTCGGTATACAATATGAAAGGGTTGGCTAATAGGTAATGTTGATACTTTTGGAGGGAAAAGACCATACCTAGGGCTTCTCGTTCAGTGGTCGAGTAGTTCCTTTCAGCTTTATTTAATTTTCGACTGCTATAGACTATAGGGTAATCCATCCCATCATCCCCTGGATGAGTAAGGATGGCTCCAATTGTGATGCTTGATGCATCAATATGCACATGAAATTTGGTCGACCAGTTTGGAAATTTAAGTATGGGAGCTTGACCAGTTTTACTTTTAATTTGTTGAAGGATATTTGGCATTCTTTTGTCCATGTAAACTCCTGATCTTCTTTTAGCAGTTCTTCGAGAGGGTAAGTCATATCTGAATAGTGTCTGATGAATTTCCTATAGTATCTGGTATGGCCCAATAACACCCAGACCTATTTAGGGTTTATTGGGGGTTTTAGGTCGAGGATGATTTTTATTTTGGCAAAGTCGACCTTTATACCATCTTTGCAGACAATATGCCCTACGAGAATGCCTATGGGAGTCATAAAAATACATTTCTTAATATTTAGGGAGAGTTGTATCTGTCGACATCTCTCCAGCATAAGTCGGAGCCATGTGCAGTGATCCTTTAGGGTGGAATATATAGTCCACTCGTCGAAGTATACTGCCATGGTCTTATAGATATACTCTTGGAATGTTTTGACAACAATTCGAGAGAATACTGCAGGTGCATTCTTCAACCCAAAAGGCATAACTCTGTAGGCAAAGGACCCAAATTCACATACAAATGTTGTTTTCTTTTGATCTTCTTTTGCTATGGGCACTTGATTATATCCTGAAAATCCATCTGTAAATTAATAACATTCATGGCCTGCAACTTCATTCAGGATTTCATCAGCATATGGGGTGGGGAATGGATCTGTGAGTGTGACTTTGTTGAGCTCCCTAAAGTCGACACAAATTCTTAACCTGGTCGGGTCATGTTTCTTGGGGTGTATGACCATGGGACTTGCCCATTCCGACTGGTCGATAGGGTAAATGATCCCTGCTGCTAACATGTTGTCAATTTCCTTTTTAACTATTTCTTTGTACTTATGATCTAGTTTATAAGGTCTTTTCTTGACAGGTCGGACATCAGGTTTAGTATCTATTTTCATTTCTCCCATTTCTTGTACTAACCCTTTTAAGTCTTTGTAGTCCCTTGCAAAGACATCCTGGAACTCTCTAAGTAGGTTCACTATTTCAGTGGCCTATTGTTCATTCCAGTAGTCACCAATCTTGGCTATTTTTGGACGACCGCCGTTTGAAATGTCGACCTCCTTACTTTTCACTTTGGCATCCAGCCACTCTGGTGCTCTAGCTTCATTGATCGGCCGAATTCCTTCTTTGAACTGTGAGAATGTAGCCGGAAAGTCAGCTGCAGTCATTCTATCAAGGTCTGGTTTGTCGGTGGTCTCAACTTTTAGGATTGACTAGATCCGTTTGGTTGTTTCAATGTGGTCGGTCTTCCATCTAAATCTCTTACCTTCTGTGTGTTCATTTTCTAAGTGTAAACGTGTCGACAGTGATTTTGATTCAGTTTGTATCTTGTTACATTCCTTGATTTGTCGATGGTCTTGGACGGGTTGTTTTTCTATCGGTTGAAGAAACTGTTTGATTTGGTGTGCTGTCCCAGCCAATCTTTCGTTTTGAGGTATGAACTAGAAGTCCTGAATAAAATTTTCTTTAAGTTCATGCCAAAAGAAGGTTTCTCCTCTAGCTTCCTCCATCTTATACCATTTATTAGGCAAGTCGGCTAGGGTTGCAGGGAACAAATGTGGCCAGGCTCGCTCATCTTTGTATCCAAGCCATCTCCACTCCTTTTCACAAAGCTTGATGTGCTCTTCTGGGTCTTGGCCTTGGACAAAGATAGGGATTTGAGCTTCCTGGGTTAAATTTTTCCCACCAAATCGTTCGACAAAGAAAGTTGAAGCAGTTGTCCAAGTCTGCAATTTTGTCTGATGGGTGCTCCACCATCTAGCTGCTTGACTGGTAAATGTTTCCACTAAGCTTTGAAGTCGGCCATGTTCTCCAATATTTTTAGATACTTGTTCAAGATGCATGATTGGGGATTCTCTTTCCTTATACCTGGGCAGTTGGGTATTATGTAAGTTGGTTGGCTGTAATGTAGGTCGTTCCCTGATTTTTTTTTCAAAGACTTTGGGGAGAATTGATACAATGAAGCACTGTCGGGTGGGTTTTTTCTGTACTTTTTGTATAGTCCAGCACCCTCTTTCTTGTGTTTCATAATTTTCCATCTCCCATTCATATAATTCAGCATCTAAATTATATCCAATTGAGTCTTGGTTACCTAAGTGAAGCTCCCCATAGATTTTTGGCTCTGTATAGTCCGTATTGTTATGGATCTAGTAGAGCTGTCTGACATCGACTTCCTCATCAATCGGTTCTGTCCAAGGTTGTCCTTGTGATGGATTAAAGGGTACAATGACTTTTTAAACATTTCGTTTTAGTTTGATGTGTTCTTTATCTAAGGATATGGAGGCTTTCATCTTTCGTCCCCAAGGTCGACCAACTAGCGCGGGAAAGGAGATAGATCCCTCTTTTGGGTTGATAATTTCGAAATCAACCTTAGTCGAGATTCCTTTGATGGTCGTGTCGACATCTTTCCAAACCCCAATGGGTTCGATGAGGCCTTGGTCGACGAGTTTTAGGTAAATGCCTGACTCATAGAGTCGAGTTCGACCCATCTTTTCCCATGTATCTCTGGTCATGATATTTACCTGAGACCCGAAATCGAGCACCACTTGTCAGACGTGATAACCTTCGATTTCCAGGTCGACAAGTGGGTCGATATCATTTTTTTCTTTTTGATTTAGGCTGCAAATGTTCTTAGTTTGTTTTCCAAAGTTAGTGCTTTTTATTTCATGTAATAAATCAATGAACTGGGCTACGGATTTGTCTGTTTGGATGAGATGAGTTAATTGCTGTGTCGTGCTAAGTCGACTGGTAATAATGTCTTCTTGCTGTGCAATGTCTTGAAATATGTGGGTAGCTTCTTGATAGGTTTGTTTTTCCTTCAGAGGATCCGGATAACCATTTGTCTTGTTAATTTTACTAATTTGAGGGTTATCAGGCCCTGTTTTTGTGCCTTGGCGAGTGACAATATGCAGATTTTTAGTAGTTAATACATCATTCTTTCGTACATAAGACAAGACATTAACATTTTTCTTATTATTGATTTTTTCTAACATGGTAGGACAATCCTCCAGAGAGTGATCACCTAATCCACAATGTGTACAGAATTTAAGGTCAGTTTTGTCCTTGTACGAACAGTCTGCGCATCGGTTCCCTTCTTTATAGCAGATGAAGCACTGGGTAGATTGACGCGGTCGTATGTCATGATTCTCGATGAATTGACCTCTTCCTCCAAACCCTTGTCATCGATTGTCGTACCGGCACTCATATCATCGGCCTTCATATCGTTTCTCATTCTGGTCATTAGTATTATTTTGCTCATTGCTTTGCGCCACTGCATTCATCTGATAGACCACCTGATAGTTCTGTCTGTTTTTCAGGTTTAATTGACAGTCGGCCGTATTGTGAATTTTAGTCTCACAGATGGTGCACCAGGAAGATTTTCTGTTCTTCATGTTAAATGGACAATATTTCATAGAATGATCTCCATGCTCCTGGCAAATGTCGCAAAATACTTTAGTTTGCACAAAGCGGACATCTTGTCAACTGTATTCGCGTCGACAATTATCTTTCGTGTGTCCGGCCGTGGAACATTTAGTACACCATATTTCTTGATTCTTGAGGGTCAGTTCTTTCAATGAATTCTGCACATTTTCAAGCTGTTCCTCTAACCTGTGGTCCGTCAGATAAGCAGGTATGTCTTCATCCATTTCCACCTGCAGAAATTTGGTCAGCGCATCTTCATATGTCTTGAACGTTTCCAGACTGATATGTCGGCGTACTTTCTATGATAATCCTACAAGGAACCATTGAATTAGTAATTTCTCATCAATAACATAATATAATTGGCTTAATAAGTCCTTCCAATGTTTGTCGTAGTCGCGGACTGTCTCTCCTGGATTTTGCTGCGTTGTCTTGAGCTTTTTGGCTGCCAGGTGCTTGGCGTCTGGGGTTTTGAAAAAGGATAAGAACTGTGCTTTAATCTTAGCTTTATTTTCTCTTGGTTTCCTTTCCGAAAAGGTCATGTACCAGGTCAGGGCCCTTTTCCGTAAGGCTCCTGTGAACTGAGCCATTTGTCGGTCTTCATTCGTCACCCGGTTTGCATCCCAGATCGACTCACAGACGAACCAATGTTGTTTGGGGTCTTCATCCCCCTCATAGAGAGGAATGTGAGCTGATCCGTGACCCATGTCTGAATCACTTTCACTGCTCTCAGAAGTCGGCAGGGTCGGAGGTGTGGGTGGTGGTGAAAGTGGTGGGGTTGTTGATGTGGTCGGGCCTGCGGAATTTTGGTCGACGGAACTGTGTTCCCGTCGGTGGTCGATTCATCTTCGACGTACAGTGGGTTGTTGTGGATTTCTATTTTCAATGGTCCACTGGAATTTTGTGTGCGCAGGTCTGATTCTTGGATTTCTTCTAAAGTTGTATGTGGCGGGGAGGGTGCTCCTTCCTGTGTCGGTAAGAGCAAGTGGATACTTCGAAGGGAAGGTGCTGCCTGAAACGTCACCCAGTTTCCCTCAAGTGGTCGACGTATGATAAGGTGTCAACCCATGTATGTGTCTTTGCCTAGTCAGCTCCATATGATGTAGTCACCAGCTCGTAGTCGTAGATCATCTTCAATAATAGTCTGGATTCTAGTATGTGGATTTGTCGGGGAAAGGGTTATTCCTTCGTCAGGAGTTCTTAATTGGAGAGCTTCTGGCTGCTCTATCCACACTTCTTCCTCCGTAGGGGACACGACTTGTTCTACGCCCTCTTCCTGTCAGTCATGACCCGACACTGGCGGATTCTCTTCTCGGTCATTCTCCCTAGGGTTTTTTTCTCTGCACAGCCCTAAGGCTCTTTCGTGTCTTTCTTCCCTTCTCTGCTATCTCTCATTCCTTTCTTGCTTCTTAATGGCCGACATACTTTCGTACAGTAATATTTTCTCCAAGTATTCTACAGTCGAATTTTCATTACTGGTGACATCTATCCTCTTTAGGTCGACTAGGATCCACTATACTCTACCTCCGACAGAAGACCAGCTACCCCCCCATAGCCTACCCGACGCTTTTAGAAACCCCGGATAGTTCGAGTTACTTGCTCAGGAAGTATTCCCACTCCCTTTCTGCAATAAATTTCTCCCACTTCCTCTGCTTTTCCGCCCAGTTGGTGTTTGGGGGTTGTTCGCACAGTGGTGGTATAGGTTCGACGATGTGGCCTGCTCCATTTTCTATCAAGAATTTGAACAGCAAGGTCGGCAGGGAGCACAAGAATTGTTCGGTGAAATCTGAGTAGAATTTCACTTTGACAGTTTCTATCGACGTTTTGTCTTCAACTACGTGCTCCTCACAAAAGTCGTTGGCGATTTTCTCAAACCACTCCGACAGATTTGTTCGTCCCCCTCGGAATAGTTTATCTAGCAACTGTTGTTCTTTAGTCACGTCCGGCTTTCTCATCCAGTAGCTGCTTCAACAGTTGTGGCATTGATTCGACGAATTTTTCATGCGTCTCTGTGAAAAATATGGCTCTAGCTTCAGTGACTGTTAATATGTTTCGTCTTGCATAATTTTGCAAGTAGTTCACAATTTTACGGTCCCACCAGTCCTTGATCTCCTGCTCTGGTATCATATGTGAGCATATATTTTAGACATGTACTACCGGCAACGAAACCAATGTTGTAATCTCATAGATCACATAAGGTTACCAATAATACATACTAAAACATAACTATAAATCAGATACAAGAGACAAGAACAGATAGGAAAATAGATTATATTAATGTAATGAGTTCATATAAGGTAGATAACTGAACTGAGTTCTTGCTTGGCTCAACAGCCTAATATATACAAGTTACAAACAGTTACAAAACAACTACCTGTCGGTTCGGTGAACCGATAGGACTGTTAGTTAAGTCGACTAATCTTCTAGTTTAGTCGGCCGACCGACTTAGTCGGCTGATCGACTAATTCGGCACATCGACTTAGTCGGCTGATCGACTAAGTTGGTCTTCGTTCAAGTCGACTTCGTCGACTTGCTCCTTCTACAGTCCTCAATGTGAATGTTGGCTTCACTGCTTGTAGTTTGATAAACCAAACTGTTTGATGGCTTGGATGAGTAGCTTGATAAACCCAATAATTTATTAGCTTGTTTCCTGCATCCTGATAAGCACAATTGTGTATTGGATTTGTTGGACAGTCTGATAAACCCAATTGTAGGTTAGATTAACTATGTATGCTATGTTTTAGCTATGTGTGAGCCTACCCTTTCCTAGTTCCTTGTGTAAATCATGCCCATCTCAAGGGTGGAAGTTGTGTTGAGAGATTGATGAACACAACTGGCCTATGCTTGGGTGGAAAGTTGCAATGACATAGCTAGTTATCGGACAACTTCATCTTCAAGATAACTATTCTCTGGTTATTCTTATTTCTGCAATGTATTTTCTTATGAATGTATTGAATATGTTTAATTCTTATTAAATATTTAAGTAGTTTTTATTGTTGTTAAATGTCCATGCATTTTGACTCTATATATTCCTTGTATTTCCACTGCATTCTGCTTATGATCATGGAGGTTAGATACCTGGACCAAGAGTTAGAAATGCAATTATATTAAGGTAAGATGTGTTTTTCCACACTTCGGGGTCCATTTGCAGAAGTTTAAAAGTCGAAAAGAGGGAAAACAAGAGATAAGATGGTCATTTAGTTGATTTCCACATCCTGAAGTTTGAATTCAGAAGTCAAAAAATAGGAGACCGAAAGATAATACAGTCATTTCATGGATTTCTGCATCGTAAAGTCAGAAATTAGAAGTCGGAAAGTCAAAAATCAGAATATGGGAAGATGAGAGTTAAGGCGGTCATTTCATGGAATTCTGCATCCAAAAGTTGAAAATCAAAAGTCAAAAAATTGGGATTCGAAAAGTGGGAAAGTGACAAGTGAGAGTACCACATTTGAGGATTTTTGCTACCTGAAGTTAGAAATTGGAAGTCCGAAGGTGGAAGTCAAAAAAGTCAGTTTTAGTGCGAAAATGACTTTTTTGGTTACATAATGAATTTATCTGTTGTGAAAAAACTGTTACAGTGGTGCTTATGCTTAAGCACGAATGTTAAAGGATAAACATGACCCATGACTATGTTTAAAGAGAAAGAAATAATAAATTTTAATTTATTATGCATATTAGTCAGGTGTATGGGCACTTTTGTACATGGACATCGGGGTATTAGCGAGAGCAGTAGTAGTCACATTCCTTTCTTATATGCTAATGTAGGGGGGGAGGTTATAGTGTGGCATCAAAGCAAGCAGTGAAGTCGCATTCCTCATTTATATTCCGATGTATGAGAGCTATTGGTTAAAACATTGGGGCTAGATGGGCCAAGTGAATAGTTTCAGAGACTTTGATTTCAACATTGGAACTAAATGTTCTAAGTTGAATATTTTAGCAGAGACAAAAGTGAAGTGAATAGTCGGTAAGTGGTTTATAAATTTTGAGTTTATCACCCAGCTAACAATGGTGTTTATTAACACATTTTGTAGCGTCATAGTGCATTTTGAAAAAGTTTGTTCTCGATCGACCATGAGCATCAACAACATGAATGATGCACAGGATCCCTATGAGCTCGAGGAAGATGCTATGGGGAAAAACATTTGAGTTGGAAACGCTGAAATATAATCCAATGAAAGAAGATATTAAGAGACTCCCTCAGATATTGCAGCAACCATGAGAATCCTGAGGATGGGATTGCAAAGTTGTAGAGAAGATAATGAGAGGATGATTAGAGCTCAAGAAAAAGAGAACCAGCTAAATGAAACCATGTTGTAGAGGTTGACAGACATATAAAGTTAGATGAAATCTGGGCATCGAGAATTAAATCTAGAAGGATGTAGGAACAGTGCAAGAAGAAGAAAAATTTATTTCAGTAGATCATCTAACTCTGAAGGATCCACTAGGGGTTCAAGCTCTTCTTTTTCATAGGAATAAAAGAAAGAGGTGTTACCGAAACAATCCATGTGATGAATTTAAGAAGGTAAGGAATCCTACCTTTAATGGTGAGGTAAAATCCAGTCAAGAAGCTAAGGTTTGGCTACTTGGGATGAAAATGTATTTCCAAGTCCAAGACTACTCAAGAAATATGAAGCCTAAGGGTAGCCATATTCAATCTGAATGGAAGAGCATTTATATGGTGGGAGCACCTCAAGCAAGTGAAGAAGATGAATGATAGAAAAAAAAGTACCTCTCTGATATGTACTATGATGAATCATGATAAGATCAAAGAGTTCCATGAGCTGAGATTGGGACAACTTAGCATGGAAGAATATGCAAACAAATTCTTGGATCTGTTGAGGCATCTCAAGTATATCATGGATGATAAAGTGAAAATTCAGTGCTTTATGAGTGGGATACCTTAGTCATATAAATATAGGATTTATTTTGATGAACCTCGAACTCTAGAAGAGGATATAAGGAAGGCCAAATATTTCTATGATCAGAACATAAGAAAACTTGATTCCCATAATGCATGGAAGGACAAAAAGAATGAGAATTTTGACCAAATGAAGAAAGGTTTCAAACCCTCTCACTTCCAAAATCAACAAAGGCATCCATCACAAGCTGTGACTAAGACAACTAGAATGATGGGAGACATGCCAAGAGATCCAAAGGGTCCAAGAGAACCACTCCAATGTTGGGTATGTGGAGGAAACCATATTCATTGGAAATGTCCACATGAGAATGGGAATGTAAGGCAAGTTCACAACATCCAAGGAGATGAAACTATGGGTCAAATGGAAAGGACCATCCATAGAATTTAGGCAGTGCTAGAGGACCAACAGGAAGATCACCAATCAACTATGGTTGAACTTTAAGGTAATATTGTTGAGAAATTTGTTTCTGTTTTGATTGAACCTGGATCTACTGACAGTTATATCACTCCTAAAATTGTTGATATTTGTGCTTTTAATAAATTAAAGAATAGAAAATCATAGCTAGTTCAATTAGCCATTGGAACCAAGAGAAAAGTTATTGAAGTGGTAAAAATATGACCATTAGTCATGGATGGGTTAGTCACTTATTCAAACTTGAATGTTCTACCACTTTTATCCTATGATATTCTCATTGGAATGGACTAGTTAGAAGTGCACAGAGTTAAGCTTGATTGTTACAACAAGACATTTGAATTCAAGGATGAAGAAGGAAACCCAAGGGTTGTAAGAGGAATTCCACAGGGACTTCACTTAGTGAACATCTCACATAGCACGTGCGATCGTGGGATATTAAAGAATACCCTTAATTTATAGAGATATTGACCCAAACTCTTTTTGTTGAAACCCCCTTCCAATACTTGAAATCTCCTCCCCACCCCTTTTTATACCTCAATCCTTATAAACCACCCTACCCACCCCCACCTTAAACCCCTCATGCCCCCAATACCTACAATATATTGGTTCAATTTTTAATAATTTTAAAACCCAGAATATGAACTAACGTGATAAGATATTGGTCAACAAGTGAAGCACCTGTGAGGAATTCCAAAGGTTATTTTTGTTAGGAATATTTATGAAATGTAGCTAAATAAGTTCTCTATGAAAGGTTGTAGATTGTATGCAACCCATGTTTTGGAGGCAGTAGAGAATGAAAATCCTAGGTTGGAGGAATTTCATGTATTGCAAGAATTCAGGGATGTTTTCCCTAATGAGATTCTAGGACTTCCTCCAAAGAGAGACATTAAGTTTACAATTTACCTTGTTACTGGAGTAGCACTAGTGTCCAAGACACCCTATAGGATGAGCACACCAGAACTGCTAGAGCTGAAAATACAGTTGCAAGAGTTATTGGAAATGAAGTATATCAATTCGATTGTGTCCCCGTGGGGAGCACCAATTCTATTTGTGAAAAGAAATATGGGACACTTAGGCTATGTATTGATTACAAACAATTGAACAAGGTTATTGTGAAAAATAAATACCATTTACCTCGAATTGATGACCTTTTTTATCAAATGAGAGGAGCAAATGTATTTTCAAATATTTACTTGAGGTCTAGTTACCATCGAGTAAGAATCAAAGATGAATATATTCATAGGAAAACATTTAGAACAAGGTATGGGCACTATGAGTTTGTAATGGTACCATTTGGTCTCACAAATGCACCAGTGACATTCATGTGTCGCATTAATAATGTTTTCATCAAGTATATAGACAAGTTTGTTCCTGTCTTCCTAGAAGACATCCTTATTTATTGTAAGAATGAAGAAGAGCACGAAGAACATCTAAGACTGACATTGAAATTTCTAAGGGAACATAAGATGTATGCAAAGTTGAGAAAATGTGACTTTTATAAAAATAAAATTCATTATTTGGGTTACACCATCTCAAATGAAGCAATATCTGTGGACCTTGAGAAGATTGAGGCCATTATGAATTGGCCAACTCCAAGAAATGTGACAGATGTGATATCTTTTATGGGACTTACATGAAATTACAAGAGGTTCATTGAAGCATTCTCCAAGGCTACACATTTAATCACTTCTTTGTAAAAGAAGGTAATAAAGTTTGAATGGACACCAAGATGTGAAGAAAGATTTCAGCAGTTGAAGAATCTTCTTACAAGTGCACCAATTTTGAAGATTCCAGACCCAAAAAAAGACTTAGTGGTGTGTAACGATGCATGTAATCAAGGACTTGGAGAAGTTCTTATGCAAGGAAACTACGTGGTATGATATGAGTCAATAAAATTGAAGGAACATGAGAAAAACTATGCTATGCATGATTTCAAACTTGCAGCCTTTTGCAGTCCCAGAATGGATATGGGAAGTTATCTCCGTGGATTTTAATACATGATTTCCAATGAATCTAAGACAACATGATTCCATCATGGCTGTGGTGGATAAGTTGAAAAAGGAAGCATATTTTATACCAGTTAAGTCCATGTATAAGGCTGATTCCATTGCAACAATATTCATGAAGGATATTTTCATATTGCATGGTTTTCCTAAGGCAATAATTTCTACCAAGGATACCAAGTTTACTTCCATTTTTTGGAAAAGTCTGTTTGTAGGTTTGGGTACAAAGTTGAACTTCAACACTGTCTACCATCCTAGAACTGATGGGAAAACATAGAGAGTGAATCAGGTGCTTGAAGACATGCTCTGCATGTATCTAGTGGACAAACCAACCAAGTGGGAGGATTATTTACAGTTGGTAGAATTTGCACATAATAATGGACATAAAGCATCATTGGGAATGAGTCCATATGAAGCTTTGTATGGAAGAAGGTGTAGGACACCAGTGACTTGGGATAATCCAATGAACAAGATTGTGCTTGGTTAATAATTTCTCAAGGAAATGGAGTAAGAGGTTGCAAAGATCAGGAAGAACCTGAAAGGAGTCCAATGTAGATAGAAAAGTTATGTAGACAAGCATAGAGTGCATAGAGAGTCATAGTATTGGGGATCATGTTTAACTTAGAGCGATGCCAAGGAAGAGTTCCTTGAATCTTCTAAATTGTGCCAAGATATCACCTACATATTGTGGGCCTTGCAAAGTTCTTGAAAGAATTGGACCAATTGGACATAGACTTTCTAGCATTAGAGCTCATAATTTTTTTCATGTTTCCTTGCTTAAGAAATATGTACATGATCCTAACCATGTCATTAATTAGGATGTGATCCAGGTGGAACCCAGGGGAGATTTCCAAATGGAGCCATCACACATCCTCTACAAGAAGGTCACAATGCTCTGGAATCAAGACGTTGGACATGTAAAGGTGCAGTAGAAGCACTACAGTCCTTATGAGGCTACATGGGAGATGGAGGATTCCATGTGATTGGCAGATAAAAAAAAATTTAAATTTTGTAGAGAAGTGGGGACAATGCTAATGAAGGGGAAGGGGAATGTAACACCCCGGTTTTGTCCCCATCGCATTAAAATTGTACATGATGTAAATATTGTATTAAATCATGGCAAGGAGCTCAAGGCCAAGGCCCTGCCATTGATTTGGTGTTTTGTGTATCGACGAAAAATATTGATACCGATGGTTACAATGGTAGTCAGGAATATTACATTTTTAAGATATCATGTAAATATGTAATTTAATAAAATACAACAACTAGCTATGCAATGAAACGAAAGATATGGAGGCATAATTTCACAAGCAATGGGGAGGGGATTTATCCAAACCCTTGACCCAATAAGGTGAGACCAGATGTCAATGGGAGAAACCATAAGTTCTCATCTAACCTTTTTGTCCTCCACACTCAATGATTCAATTATTCCATAAGAGTGGTTAAGGTAGTTAATTCCTTGGGCATAGCGATGCATGGAAGTTGGATTCATGACTGAGCCAGCCTGCAGTTTGAGAAACCTGCAGCCTAGGGGAATTCATATTTTTTCTTCTAAAGAAAGTAATCACAGGAATGTGTTCCCATCCTATCTTTTATTGAGTCGCATAGAACTATTTTGATCATTCTTCCATTCCATTGTAGGGGATTTTGTTTTTTCACTATTTCGAGTCGGAAAAGGAGTTGTTCAGCAGAGTTCATCATCCTCGCTTAGAGAGAGCTGGTAGAGTATTTCTATGTGTTATATAGTGTTTTTATGTTTTACAGAGTGGTATGGAACCCTAGTCTCTTTTGTACAAGTAAAACCTTGTTTCTCATGTGTTACATAGTGGTATGGAGCTCTAGTTGTCTGTGTTATAGAGTGGAGCCCTATGTTGTTGTGTCTCCTTGTAGTTTGTTGTTATGTGTGCCCTAGTTCGTGTAAGAACTATATGCAATACTTAGGAGTGGACGAGATGCTGAATTGGCTTGATAAACCTAGTGAATAGAGGAATCTCAGAAAAATATAAGAGTGGATGGTGGATATTTTATGCAAATCCTAATGACCACTGAAAGGGAAGGTTTAGCCCGAGGGACTGTGTAGCAGAGAAGGGGATACTTCCTTGTGTTGGGTGTGTAGGTAATGTGGATGCCAAGATGGATAGATCTTGTGGAGGTGTCCCTAGATTTGTGAATGAGCCACTAGCTTCACCATTCTACCTTTCCATTGCCTTAGCCGCCTGATCAACCCAAACATAGATTGGATTGGCTCACAGCCTGATAAACCCAATGGTATATTGGCTTGGATGGGAATCCTAATAAACCAAATTCCATATTGTCTTGGCTTGACATCCTGATAAACCCAATGGTGTGTTCGCTTGGATGTGTCTTCTTGTCCATTTTGGCCATGTATGAACCACTGCTTGTGTAACCTGATAAACCCAATGGTGTGTTGGCTTAGTCATGTCTCAATGTGCATTTGTCCATGTGTGATCCTTGGATAGACATCCTGATAAACCAAACTGTTAGCTAGATTGCGTGAGTATCCTGATAAGCACAACTATGAGATGGATTGGCCAAGTAGCCTGATAAACCCATTTGTTAGTTAGATTGGTTGGTCATCAATGTGAATGTTGGATTTCCTTCCTACAGTTTGATAAACTGAAATGCTATCCTAATAAACCTAACAGTGTATAGGCTTGTTTCCTTTAGCATGATAAAACCAATTATGTATTGGCTTGGTTCGAAAGTTTAATAAACCCAATTTTAGGTTGGCTTGAATGTGTCTTATATGTTTTGGCTATGTGCAATCCTTATGTTCCCTAGTTCCTTGCAGAAATCATGCCCATCTCGGGCATGAGAGTTGTGTTGAGATATTGATGAACACAACTAGCGTATGGTTGGGTGGAACGTTGCAGTGACATAGCTAGTTGTGGGTCAACTTCATCTTCAAGATAAGTATTCTATGGTTATTCTTATTTCTGCAATGTATTTCTTATGAATGTACTAAATATGTTGAATGCTTATTAAATATTTAAGTAGATTTTACTGTTGTTAAATGTCCCCTCATTTTGCATATGTATATTCCTTGTATTTTCACTGCATTCTTCTTATGATCATCGAGGTTAGATACCTAGCTCAAGAGTAAGAAATGAGGTTATCTTAAGGTAAGATGTGTTTTTCCTCCCTCTGGGATCTGCCTACGGAAATAAAAAAGTCGGAAGTTGGAAAGTGGGAAACCAAGAAATAAGACGATCATTTCATGAATTTTCGCACCCCAAATTCGGAAATCAGAAGTTAGAAAGTGGGAAACCAAAGTATAAGACAATCATTTCATGGATTTTCACGTCTCGAAGTAAAAAATCAGAAGTCAAAAATTCAGAACTTGGAAAGCACGAAACTGAGAGATAAGGAGTTCATTTCATGGATTCCCACATCCTAAAGATGAAAATTGGAATTCAGAAAGTTGGAATTCGGTAAGTGGAAAAGCGACAAGTGAGCATACTGCATTTCAAAATTTACGCTACCCAAAGTTAGAAATCATAAGCTAGAAGGTGGTTGTCGGAAAAGTGAGTTTTAGTGCGGAAATGACTTTTCTAGTTACATGGTTCATTTTTCCATTGCAGAACAACTGTTATAGTGGTTCTTATGCTTAATCATGAATGATAAAGGATGAGCATGACTCGTGCCTTTGTTTAAAGAGAAATAAATAATAAATTTTAAATTATTATGCATGTCAGTCATGTGTATGGGCTCTTGTGTACATGGACATCGTGGTATCAGAGCAAGCAGTGTAGTCGTGTTCCTCCCTTATATGCTAGTGTAAGGGGGGGGGGGGGGGGGTACATTACAGTGTGGTATCAGAGTGAGAAGTGAATTCGCGTTCCTCCCTTGTATGCTGATGTAGAGGGGGGGTGCTACATCAACATTGTCGACCTATAGAGGTATAAGTAAGGGTTCATGAATTTAAGTGAAATGACCATATACTAGCATGAGAAGATACCATTCTAGTTGATGGAAGAGGTCATAGAGGTACTCAATGAGCAAGAAGTTAGAAAAATAAGTAGCCAAAGGAAAAGGGAATATATGGTCAAGTTGAAAAATACATATGTCGAGGAAGTGACATGGATTTCATAATAGAATCTTGGGGATTCATAGAAGAATGAGCATAGTTCTTTTCAACCCAGGGAGGTTGATGTAGGGGAACCCAAGCCCAATAACAATGGTCGAAGATAAGATAACTAATGTCATCTAGAGCATGGTTAAATACCTCCAAAAAAGTGCAAATTAATGAGTCTGCGAGGGGAATTTGCGGATATCTCCACTAGCGTGGTTGATGACAAAATACAAACGATGAGGTTGAGAAAGTTGTGATAGAAGAAAGAGGGTTAAAAAGAGCATAACAATTGATAAGGATGAAATGTTGAAGTAAGTGTTAATTGAGGAGATGGAGTGAAGAGTCGGATCAAAGCCACTAAATATGACAAGAAGGGTGGTTGATGAGAAGACCGATGCATAAGAACACATAGATGAGGAGGTAGTTGGATAAATTATTATGCAATTATGGTGGTTGTTGCAGGATGCTAGATGGAAGGATATGGAAAGAGAGGGACGACCTTTTGATGAAGGAGAATCAAATAAGGAAGAACATACAGGCTTCTAGAATGAGTGGGAATTCATATTTTAATTTGCTAAGTGTTGTTCCTGAAGAGGGATGCCTGTTGTATCCTAAAGAGCGATGCCAATAGTGCTTGTTACTACTAACCCATAGTTTTTACTATTATTTTGAGGAAAAAGAATACCTTCATATTTTAATTTGCTAAGTGTTGTTAAGTCACAAACGATAGAGACATGACTAAAATAAATCATAGACTCTACATTGTAAATCACCATTGTATTTGAATTCAATTAATGTAAGGCCATAATCCTTTGCAATTGTTGTTGTGTTGTGTATTTGGGCCTATTACATTCTATTGTGTGCATTTATTGGAAGTCGATCAAGTTCATGTATACATCACAATAACTCTTGCATTAATTCATGCATCCTCCACTCTCCATTCTTCATGTTAAAGTTCATTTCTATCGGATTATCAATGGCATTCCTTGGTGCTTCCTTCTCCTTTTTTCTGAAGCACAACTCTAACGTTGTCATGCCAGTGTCATACCAATTGTCTTGTCTCCATCAAATTATTACAATGGTGTTCTTGTTTTGTTCTGCAATACTGATCACCATCACCACCCTTTTGTCGGCCTCTTCCAATCGCTCTCTTTTTTCATCCCTGATGGATATTTTAGTTGGTTGTATCCAATAATTCTCTCATAACAATCACCCTTTTCTCATTTACCTTCCTCAAGTGTGTGCTTTTGAAACTCTGGTGTGCATCATCAATATACACTCAACAATGCTTCCACAATGTCATCCTTCGCTTGTTGACCTATCCAAACAGTGCACACTTTTGTTATCCAACACACATCATTGATGTCTAAAATTTGATCTATTACACCTTGCACTACACCTTTTCTGAAGTTGATCTAACACCTTCGGTTCTCGATACTTGATTAGATGACCCTAATGCTCATGCATCAATACGAAGGATCGACGAGAAACAAAACAAATATCTGACATGGAAATATGCAGAGACAAGGACGATGTTAAGATTTGGTTGTCACAACAAGAGTATGTAAAAAAAAAATCAGAAAATTCAGTATGAATAATTTGAAACTTGTGGATATCCCTTTGTCTTTCAATTTCAATCTTCCTTTAATTTTAAGTCCTAATAATAAGGATGAAAAGGATTATATATCTCGCATATATTATGTTAATAGGAATTTTAATGTATGTGATGGGATGATCAATATCAAATATTTCACATGTAGTTAGTCTTGTTAGTAGATACATGGAAAGTCTAGGTAGAGAGTAGTGAAATAGGTGCTTCATTAGCTGAGAGGCACCAATAATTATTTATCACCTAAAGTGGTTGTAGTGATTTAGTCTATGGTTATATTGATTTAATTTTTGGAGGATATTTCGACAAGATTAGATCTATCTCATATTTTCTCTCACATTAATCCAAGGGTGTTTAGGTACAAGAGATATTTCTATAAAGCTCCTCCTTTTGAGACATGTTATCGATGGAGGTGGAGTAATCTTGGAGAATGTCTATATTCCAGAAAATCATCCATGGTAATGTTAGAGAAGGTCAGGTGGTGTTTGGATCCTCTTGGCTTCCATGAAAGGTGATAAATGAATAAGGGTTGTATTAGGTAAATTTTTGTAAAGGTGGAGATTGTTCGAATGAGAGAACCAATCAACCAATTTCGGTTAGTTCACAATCATTGATATGATATGTTTTAACAACTATCTATTTAATTTTATTGAAATAAATTTGCACATTAATGAATTATTTTCATGTAACTATGGAAGTTAGGTTATATATTTAATGTAGCCCTAAGAGGCAAATGGGAAAAGGGGTAAACCTAGGGTGTAATCCTAGAAGGCTACTTTGTAAATTTTCTTGAAAAATAAGATTGTGAGTCTCTCATTGTGTATATTTCCTTGATTCTTCTTTGAATTAAATCATGTTGTCTCTTCAGTGATTGAATTTGTGTGTCTTGTTTCTCTATTTTATAAATTAGTCTCTATTAATTCATGAACCCAACAAAAATAGATTGTGTACAATATTCAACTTCCTATATTTTAAGTGATCACAACTATGATAAACTTCAAACAAAAAATTAAAATTATAAAAAAAACAAATAAATTCTTACTATTTTTAAAACCTAATAAATACAAATAATTATCTTAAACTAAAAAAATACAAAACAAAAATCAATATTTTTTTTCACTTTTATATAATAATAAAGAGATTATAATTTCCCATCTTCACATATTACCTTGCCTTTGGCTTTGCCTTTGCCCATAAACGACTGGATAAAACACACCCAAATTAAATTAAAAAGAAATTTAGACTTTTATTTTATTTTATTTCTAAACTTGGATTTTATTATATGATTTTCAATGAATCTGAGACAACATGATTCCATAATGGTTGTGGTGGATAAGTTGAAAAAGGAAACACATTTTATACCGGTTAAGTCCATGTATAAGGATGATTCCATTGCAACAATCTTCATGAAGGAGATTTTCAGATTGCATGGTTTTCCTAAGGCAACAATTTTTGATAGGGATACCAAGTTTACTTCCATTTTTTGGAAAAGTCTATTTGCATATTTGGGTACAAAATTGAACTTCAGTACTGTGTACCATCCTCAAACTAATGGGAAAAAAGAGAGAGTGAATCAGGTGCTTGAAGACATGCTCTGCATGTATCTAATGGACAAACTAACCAAGTGGGAGGATTATTTACAGTTGGTAGAATTTGCATATAATAATGGACATAAGGCATCATTGGGAACGAGTCCATATGAATATTTGTATGCAAGAAGGTGTAGGACACCCGTGACTTGGGATAATCCAATGAACAGGATTGTGCTTGGTCCAAAATTGCTCAAGGAAATGGAGCAAGAGGTTGCAAAGATCAGGAAGAAACTTAAAGGATCTCAAGACAGATAAAAACGTTATGTAGAAAAGCATAGAGTGCATAAAGAGTCACAATATTGGGGATCATGTTTACCTTAGAGTGATGCTAAGGAAGAGTTCATTGAATCTTGGAAATTGTGCCAAGCTGTCACCTAGATATTATGGGCCTTTTGAAGTTCTTGAAAGAATCGATCTAGTTGGACATAGACTTGCTAGCATTAGAGCTCATAATGTTTTTCACATTTCCTTTATTAAGAAATATGTACATGATCGTAACCGTATCATTAATTGGGATGTGATCCAGGTGGAAACTAGGGGATATTTCCAAATGGATCCATTTCACATCCTTGGCAAGAAGGTCACAGTGCTCTGGAATCAAGCCGTTGGACATGTAAAGGTGCAGTAGAAGCACTACGGTCCTTATGAGGCTACATGCCGTGTGATTGGAACATATATTTTTAAAAAAAAATTGTGGAGCACTGAAGAAAATGCTAATGAAGGGGGAGGGGGATGTAACACCCCAGTTTTGACCCCAAGACATTAAAATTGTACATGATGTAAATATTGTATTAAATCATGTCAAGGAGCTCAAGGTCATGGCCCAATCATAATTTGGTTTTTTTTGTATCAATGATCAAGATTGATATCGATGGTTACAGTGATAGTGAGGAACATTATATTTTGAAGATATAATGTAAAAATGCAATTTAATGAAATACCACAACTAGCTATGCACTGCAATGAAAGATATGGGGGTATGATTTCACAAGGAATAGGGAGTGGATTTATCCAAACCCTTGAGCAAATAGGGTGAGACCAGATGTCATTAAGAAAAACCATAAGCTGTCATTTACCCTTTTTGTCCTCTGCACTCAATCATTCAATTCTTCCACAAGAGAAGTTGAGGCAGTTAATTCCTTGGGCATAGTGATGCATGGCAGTTGGTTTCATGACTGAGCCAGCCTACAGTATGAGAAACCTGTAGCTTGGGGGAAGCCATATTGTTTCTTCTAAATCATGTAATCATCTAAATGTGTTACCATCATGTCTTTTCTTAAGTTGCACATAACTCTTTTAATCATTCTTCCATTCCATTATGGGGGATTATGTTTTTTCACTATCCCGAGTCGGCAAAGGAGTTGTTCAGCAGATTTCATCCTCCTGCGTAGTGAGAGCTCGCAGAGTGTTTTTATGCATTCTATAGTGTTTTTCTATGTTACATAGTGGTTTGGAACCCTGCTCTCTTCTATACAAGTGAAACCGTGTTTCTCCTGTGTTACATAGTGGTATGGATCCCTAGTTGTCTGTGCTATAGAGTGGAGCCCTATGTTGTTGTATCTCCTTGTAGTTTGTTGTTATGTGTGCCCTGGTTTGGGTATGAACTGTATGAAATACTTAGGAGTGGAAGAGACACTGAATTGGCTTGATAAACTGTCACATGGCCCAATTTTGCAAAAATAATATTATCATATTTGATTTATTTCAAAACAATATGTTAAATTTTATGCTAACTTGTAATTGATGACTCAGCGGAGTCAAGGATGTTGAATGTAATTTTGAATATTTCAATTATAAATAAATAAAAGTGGAGACAACAGCTTGGGAGAGCTGTTAAAAGAGTGTTTATTGGTCAAGTTGGTGGAGAAGACTGGGTGGAGAGAAAATAGACAAGTGGCAGCATCCTCAAACACTTCCAATGTTGCAGGTGGCAACTTCCCTACATTTGGGGTCATGATCCCCCAAGAAAGTGGGATCAGAGCAGGTGGCTCAATTAATGACAACTGACCCAAAAGACCTAGGCAATCTTAATAAAAATGCCCATTAAAGAGAGCTGAGGATGCTCATTCCAAGAGGGGGATCATTCAGGTGAATGTACTTCAAAGGATTTCAATGGCAAGGGAATTTATGGAAGGTGTTTGAGGGGTTAACTGTAGAAAGAGATCTAGTGCAGCTTTTCAACTGAAGGATCTTACTACTGAGTGCAAAGTTATTACTGAGTCATTGGAATAGTATTTTGTTTGCTTGCTCCACCAGTTCTCAGCCAAGGATACCAGGAACAACCTCGGGGGTCCTAAGGAGATGATGTTTGAGCGCTCTCTAGGATTTGGTAGGGAGGAACGGCCTCCCAACACTGTTGTTGTCCAGCTTAAACAGGTTCTACAGTCTTTTATTTTACTGTGTTAAAAGTGTATATGTGAGACTGACTGATTAATGAATGGTTAAATGTTTAGTAGTAATCTGATAGAGATTGTAATCTTTTAGTTATTTGAAATATTGAATCTGTAATTGATGAAAAATAATCCTAACCAGTGTTTTTCCACATCTGGAGTGGACCAGACCGTACTCCAGCACAGGCAGTGTATTTAGATAGATGATGGATATGTTAGAAACCTGAAATGAACTGATGTATTATGCAGTAATCTATTTTTGTATGTAGTTGTTATCAGATAAGAACAATATCCTATTAATTTTTTTTTTGTTGGCAAAGTGGTGGAACCCCCCTGACTAGCAGGGTTACCATTGGCTGAGTGGCCATGAACCAAGGGAATCTAAGCCATCAAAATCACCTGGGGATCGCACCCAGCCTGGACCTCACCAACCCTTAACATGGTTAGATTTTTGGTATCCGACAGGATTAGAACCGGTGACCTTCTAGCTTAGGGAGAGTCTTAACCATACCCCGCCACCAACTATTCTACATCTCGCGGATAACAATATCCTATTAGTTAATTTTATTGTTTAAACTAGATTATTGTTGTAAGAATGATAGAAAAGAAATAGTCATAATACTTTATAGATAGAAGGTTGTTATAATTATAAGTTATTTAAGTAGTTAAGTATTTACTTTTACACAATACTTTATTTTGTAAATTATATTATTAACCTGTAGCAAAGGCAGAAGAAATAACTTAGATAAACCACTTACTGTTTTTATTCTGTGAAGGAAAGAATAAAGTCGGATATACATAGTTTATTTACTATTCATAATAACTAACTATATCTACAAATGTTCATATTTCAAGTAGGGTATTACTAGCTTAATTAATTTCTATAAATAAATTACATACAGAGATGAAGAACATTTGAACATTTAGAACTTTAATAAACCTATATGTATTATATTTAATAAAACAACTAGATTATGGTGGTAAATAATATTTAATAAAAGTTATTTATAAAAGAACTATTTCTTTTTAACTTTTATAAACCAATTTACTTGTAAAATAAAGTAGAGGGTCGAAACCCTAATAACAACTACATTTACAAATAACAATTATGTAAAACGATAATCCAATTATTTGGAATAATTGTTATTAAACAACAAAACCATTGTATATTATTACAATCCTTTAAGAACAGTGAAAAGTTAACTAGGGTAATATAAAATACTATATATCTATAATAATAATTAACTCCATTAATTATCAAACTAAAAACTTAAAGAATAAATCAAAGAAATTATTTTACACACAGGTCACCTACAAGTAACCTAGCTCGAATATCTGAGCTTGTAATTAAATAATTAAAAGCATGTTGAGATAACAGGTTAAGCTATTAACAATACCATTAATGCTAGATAAACATTATACAGCAACAAGATTTCTTTATACACACGAATAACGGTAAAAAACCCTAATATACAAAATTACCTTAAGAGCGTAAAATTTAACTAAGTTCGAGCTCAAAGAGAAAATCCCTATGCTTTAGAACTAAACCGTATATGGCATGTTAGGCTGCGAGAGTTAATAACATAACTTTGTACAAACAAAACAAGTAAACAACATTTACAAGTCACAGCTTGAGCCGGAATACCCTGCTGGAAGCATGGGTTTAACAAAAACTAAACTAGAAATCTAAAGAGCAGTAACCCAACAAGGGTAACAACTAGGTCGTAACCTATCAACTGGAAACTGTCCCTTAAATACTTCACAAGCAGGGAATGCCATTTGTTAACTAGGGCTTACCCATAGCTAGAGTGCCAGATCTTTCCTTAGAGTATCATTGCCACGAAACAAACGAACTGTCACCTGCAAGCGAAAAACCTAAGTTATTTGAAGTATATTTCAGAATTGTAAACCGAAGCAAAAATCTAGTTTAAGAGTTCTAAGAGTTACTGTACCTGAAATTGAAGGTTAGGGAACCACAAAGGAATAGCAGCACTACCACCAGTGAAACAAAAAGCCAAGTATTCATTCTCGCAGCGACAGAGGAACCAGAGACTCTTATACAAACCAATGACAATAGTAGAAGAAAGAGGCATGGACAATGGCCAAGCAAGAACCAGAAAACGATGTTGAAGCTGTCATCAACAATGCAAGGCATGGAAATCAGTTTCACAAACCCTACGACTAGGGCAGTTCCGTAACCACAGTAAACAAATTATATAAACTATCTCTGCAAGGGCAAGCCACAAAGGAAACAAACAAGGATCCTATTGCAGGACGTAAATCTTATGCCACGACTCTCCACAAACCTTGCAGAGATAAGATACATAGATAACATAAAGAGTTTTAGAATGAATAATGTAGACAAAAATCAATTCATTCCAGGACTCAGAGCATAGTTAGTAACAGCAAGGTAGCATGGCCTCCATGAAAAGGGTTGCAGAGCAGCCCAAAGGCCCGAGAACTACAGAGGGAAATGAAAAAGAAATAGGGTTACAATGATTTTATATTACTATTGCATGGACAAGAGAATTCCACGTGCCAATGGAGAAATTTAAACGGTGCATGAATCATACTATATAGTCACGTGCATGCAATAATTATACAATGATTTTTATAACGATCCACAAATCAAGACATGTAAAAACTATGTGATCAATCATTTATAAATTCCATTAATCACATTTCACGTATCGATCATGAGGTTGTTTGGCGATGGATATTATCGAACCACAAACGTTGGCATTTCAAAATATAGTAATCATATAGTTTGGTACTAATATAACTTGTCTATATTTGTTTCATAGAACAAGGACCCTTATCTCTTAAAACATTTTATTATTCGATTTGTTGCAATAATCATCTACCAATGTCATTATTATAGTATGATCATTATGGTTTCTATGTTATCCACATTGACTTATAATAATTATTTGGTTAATGTAAAGACCAAGTTAAATATCTAATTCTTAGAACAACAATTTAACAATATATTCTTATATATATTAAGATCAATGTGGGGCTAAACTCCTATAAACCCATATCTCTAATGGAGTTTATAAATAAATTGTCTAGCACTTTAAAGTCTAGGATTTATAAATTCTTTACAAGGTCAAAGTTGTTAGACTTGCTTAGGAATTTCATTTAAATGACATAATTATATGTCTATGGGCATAATTATATATTTATGTAAACATAATGATCGATTGAAATAAACGATAAGAATGACAAGATGGTAAAAGATTATATTACAACATACTTTTACTTAGTCTAATAGAGTAAATAGACTTTAATAATTCTTTGGTTGTTCTCAAGATGACATTTTGCTGGTAACTACCATGTCTTATACCCAGTAGAAGGATTTCATGCTTCCACAATTTAGCTAGTATTTAGCATAGGATAAAGGCTGATGTTTTATAGAAACATCTAACTTAGAAAGTGTCGGTAAACATTAATTCTTAATATAAGGAAAGTATTATAGAATATAAGAACTAAAAGGGATCGAACCTACTCGAGTCTATAACCAATAGAACATCATAGTTCGACATAGACTTAAAAGTTATAGACAATAGTGTTTACTTGGAAAAAAGACACTAACGTCTTTACATCCATCAACATTAATGTCAAACGGTTGCAGACTGTAAGTGTCGCTACAGAAGTTAATTATCAAGTAACTTATTACACATATAAGAGGGTGTGATAATATTTAATAACCCAAGGTACAATCAGTATAAGACGCAAGTTATGCTTAATAAAGTAGAAGTAAGCAAGCAGCTGAGATTACAAGTTTAAAATTATAGAAGGCATTTTTAATGTCATTACGTGCATTAAAGGAAAGAAAAACTCAATCATCTGAACTTCGCTTATAAGGACAACTGTAGAAAACAAACTGTTTTTACCTTACAGAAGCTGTTGAAAAACAGTAGCTTATTTTACTAAGCTTATTACTTGTATTTAGAAATACTCTTGCGTACTTTATGAATTTTAAAGATGTTACTCGATCATTCATACCTGTAAAAACCTGTAAGAACAGGTAAGCTTTCTGCGTTAGCTTAAACACTAAGTAAGCCCTAGAATCCAAAGAAAGTTCCACCTACTTGTCATAAATAAAAATGCATTAGTAAACTGAAAGAAGAAATATTGCACAAAGTTAAACCTAACCTTGTATTGAAAGTAGAATGTTGAATTAGCATAATTGAGTTTATGTATAAACAAATCCGGTAACTGTTCCTTTTATTGCTAACCGTTAGTTGTTAGTAAACCGCAATCTTAGCATTTTATGTATTTCAAAATTTTAAATTTTTTTGTGAAAATTTGCGGTTTTGACATAAACCTAGTGAATAGAGGAACCTCACAAAAATATAAGAGTGGATGGTGGATCTTTTATGCACATCCTAAAGACCACTGGAAAGGAATTTTTAGCCCGAGGAACTACATAGCAAATAAGGGGATACTTCCTTGTGTTGGGTGTGTAGGTAATGTGGATTCCAGGATAGATAGATCTTGTGGAGGTGTCCCTAGCTCTGTGAATGAGCTACTAGCTTATCCATTCTGTCTTTTTACTGCCTTAGCCTCTTGATAAACCCAAACATAGATTGGTTTGGCTCACAGCCTGATAAACTCAATGGTATATTGGCTTGGCTGGGAATCTTGATAAACCCAATTGTATATTGTCTTAGCTTGACAGCCTGATAAAATTTCAAACGTGCACACTTTTGTTATCCAACGCACATCATTGATGCCTTAAATTCGATCTATTACACCTTGCACTACACCTTTTCTGAATTTGATCTAACACCTCATGTTCTTGATACTTGATTAGATTACCCTAATGCTCATGCATCAATACGAAGGATCCACGAGAAAAAAAACAAAATCTCTGACGTGGAAATATGCAAAGACGAGGATGATGTTAATATTTGGTTGTCACAACAAGAGCATGTAAAAAATATACTCAGAAAATTCAGTATGAATAATATGAAACTTGTGGATATCCCTTTGGCTTTCCATTTCAATTGTTCTTTAATTTTATGTCCTAATAATAAGGATGAAAAGGATTATATATCTCGTATATCATATGTTAGTAAGAATTTTAATGTATGTGATGGGATGATCAATATCAAATATTTCACATGTAGTTAGTCTTGTTAGTAGATACATGGAAAGTCTAGGTAGAGAGTAGTGAAATAGGTGCTTCATCAACTGAGAGGCACCAATAATTATTTATCACCTAAAGTGGTTGTAGTGATTTAGTCTATGGTTATAGTGATTTATATTTTGGAGGAGATTTGACAAGAATAGATCTATCTCATATTGTCTCTCACATTAATCCAAGGGTATTTAGGTACAAGAGATATTTCTATAAAGATCCTCCTTTTGAGACATGTTATCGATGGAGGTGGAGTAGTCCCGAAGAAAGTCTATATTCGAGCAAATCATCCATAGTATTGTCAGAGAAGCTCAAGTGGTGTTTGGATCCTCTTGGCTTCCGTGAAAGGTGGTAAATGAATAAGGGTTGTATTAGGTAAATTTTTTGTAAAGATGGAGATTATTGGAATGAGAGAACCAATTAACCAATTTCGGTTAGTTCACAATCGTTGATATGATATGTTTTAATAACTATCTATTTAATTTTCTTGAAATAAATTTGCACATTAATGAACTAGTTTCATGTAACTCTAGAAGTTAGGTTATATATTTAATGTAGCCCCAAGAGGCAAATGGGAAAAGGAGTAAACCTACGGCGTAATCCTAGAAGGCTACTTTGTAAATTTTCTTGAAAAATAAGATTGTGAATCTCTAGTTGTGTATATATTTCCTTGATTCTTCTTTGAATTAAATCATTTTGTCTCTTCAATGATTGAATTTGTGTGTCTTGTTTCTCTATTTTATAAATTGGTCTCTATGGATTCATGAACCCAACAAACATAGATTTGGTATAATATTCAGCTTCCTATCTTTGAAGTGATCACAACTATGATAAACTTCAAACACAAAATTAAAATTATAAAAAAAAGAAATAAATTCTTACTATTTTTAAAACCTAATAAATACTAATAATCATCTTAAACAAAAAAAATACAAAACAAAAAACAATATTTAAATAATTTTTTTCTTTTCACTTTTATATAATAAAGAGATTATAATTTTCCATCATTACCTGGCCTTTACCCATAAACAACTTGATAAAACACACTCAAATTAAATTAAAAGGCAATTTTTATTTTTATTTTATTTTATTTTTAAATTTGAAATGGTTTCAAAAAAGCAAGTAGAACTATAAATCTCCAAAGACCAATTTAAACTTGTATTTTATTTTATTTTTAAATTTGAAATGGTTTCAAGAAAGAAAGTAGAACTATAAACCTCCAAAGTTAGCATAAACCTTAAATTGGAATGAATTCACAAAAATGGTATAAAGGCATGAAACAATAGAATTGAATAGTTGTATGAAGCCATAAAGCTCTTTAATGTTATTATAAAAAACCATAAAGCAATAGAATGGAATAGTTGTATAAAGCCATAAAGTTCTTTAATGTTATTATAAAAAATATGTAGAAAGCCGTAAGGATGTTAATAGTAACTGTAATGCTATTATAAAATAGCTCAAAAGCTGTAGAAAGAAAGCCGTAAGGAGGTTAATAGTAACTGTAATACTATTATAATAATAAAGCGTTATAAAAAAGCTCAAAAGCTATAGAAAGCCGTAACTATGTAAAACCTATTTAGTAAGTAGTTAAAACTTGTGTATATATAAAGAGTACAAACGCTGTAGAGTTTGTATCGTGAGCAATTCTCTTGAGTGAGTTATTAATCAGACAGAGACAGACATTTGTGTAGATCTTGAATCAGTGTGATCTTGAAACAATGGCCGCGCAAAGCAGTCGTAATCACAGAGGGTTCTATATTGTGCATTCGCTGTTGTTCGCTGTTGTTTGTTTTACTTTTCTCTGGCTTCAAGTTGATGCTGTGAAAGCAGGAAGAGGGGGATCATCCATTGATCTGTCATCAAGACTAATAGAAAAGAGAGATGATAATTCAAGCCAGACGTGCTCCAATGACGACATAGCAGTTATTCAGGTGAACGGTGAATGGTCCAATGGTATCCGTTTATTCAACGTGGATATTATCAACGAATGCAGTTCTGGCTGCGCAATATCAAACATCCACGTCAACTGTGGCGATTTCACGTCGGCAGTATTCATAGACCCGAAAGTGTTCAGAAAATTATCCGTCGGCGATTGCTTGGTCAATGACGGCCAGACGTTAGACATCGGAGCAAGTCTCTCCTTCAGTTATGCTAATTCCTTCAGTTATTCACTCACAGTCGCTTCTGTCACCTGCGCTGCCTAATTAACTACTACTTCTATCTTTCTTTATTTGATCATATTGATCAGTCATAAATGTTTTACCAGATCTTGGTCAGATTCTATAGCCAGAATGATTAAATCGTAGTACTCTCTTACAAAAAACTTAAACAAGTTACTGATTTTAATATATGGCATTTGCTTTCTGGAAACAAACAACGGAGTCATTTTAGCCGATGGTATTTTTGTTTTCAACTAGTGATTCCACTATGCAGGTCTGGGAGTAAAGCACCTCTCGCGAGTGCAGTTGAACATATGGGCAGCATTGCATATATTTCAAGTTTTAGTGTATGGCATTCATTAAGAATATCATTTGAATATACGCCTCTTTATCCATTGCGGAATTAAACCTATAGATTTTTATGGCTCATATTACAAGTAATGCATTATGGTATTATTTATATTTTGGCAGGGACGTAATGCAGCATGGTGTTCTTTATATTTTGATAATTGACATGTTCTTAATTCATGTTTATATTTTGATAATTGACATGTTCTTAATTCATATTTGGATTTGAGTGTATATAAAAATTTGAAAATAAATATATTTTTATAAGATTGTATATAATAATTTAAATGTTGATGGCTTACATTTAACTTTAATATTTACAAAGTTTATTATTTATTATTTTTAGAAATATGATTCCATACAAAGTTGAACTTCAGCACTTCTTACCATCCTCAAACACATGGGAAAATAGATAGAGTGAATCAGGTGCTTGAAGACATGCTCTGCATATATCTAATGGTTAAACCAACCAAGTGAGAGAATTATTTATAGTTGGTAGAATTTGCATATAATAATGGACATAAAGCATCATTGGAAATGAGTCCATTTGAAGCTTTGTATGGAAGAAGGTGTAGGACACAAGTGAATTGGGATAATCGAGTGAACAGGATTGTGCTTGGTCCAAAATTGCTCAAGAAAATAGAGAAAGAGGTTTCAAAGATTAAGAAGAACCTGAAAGGAGCCCAAGATAGACAGAAAAGTTATGTAGAAAAGCATAGTGTGCATAGATAGTCACAATATTGGGGATCATGTTTACCTTAGAGTGAGGCCAAGGAAGAGTTCCTTGAATCTTGGAAATTTTGCCAAGCTGTCACCTAGATATTGTGGGCCTTTTGAAGTTCTTGAAAGAATCGGGCCACTTGGACATAGAATTGCTAGCATTAGAGCTCATAATGTTTTTCACGTTTCCTTGCTTAAGAAATATGTACATGATCCTAACCATGTCATTAATTGGGATGTGATCCAGGTCGAACCCAAGGGAGATTTCCAAATAGAGCCATTGCACATCTTTAGCAAAAAGGTCATAGTACTCCGAAATCAAGTCGTTGGACATGTAAAGGTGCAGTAGAAGCACTACGGTCCTTATGAGGCTACATGGGAGATGGAGGATGCCATGTGATTGGCACATACATTTTTTTTCAATTTTGTAGAGAACTGAGGACAATGCTAATGAAGGGGGAGGAGAATGTAACACTCTGGTTTTGACCACATGGCATTAAAATTGTACATGACATAAATATTGTATTAAATCATGGAAAGGAGCTCAAGGCCAAGGACCTGCCATTGATTTGGTGTTTTGTGGATCGACGATCAATATTGATACCGATGGTTACAGTGCCAGTTAGAAACATTATTTTTTGAAGATATCATGTAAATATGCAATTTAATAAAATACCACAACTAGATATGCACTGCAACGCAAAAGATGAGGGCGTGATTTCACAAGGAATAGGGAAGGGATTTATCCAAACCCTTGAACCTTTATATGGTGGGAGCACCTCAAGCAAGTGAAGAAGATCAATGACAGAAGGAAAAGTACTTCTTTGATAGGTACTATGATGAATCATGATAAGCTCAAAGAGTTCCATGAGCTAAGGTTGGGACAACTGACCATGGAAGAATATGCAAACAAATTCTTGGACCTGTTGAGGTATCTCAAGTATATCATGGATGATAAAGTGAAAATTCAGTGTTTTCTGAGTGGGCTACCTTAGTCATATAAAGATAGGATTGATTTTGATGAACCTTGAACTCTAGAAGAGGATATAACGAAGGCCGAGTATTGCTACAATCATAACAAAAGAAAAGTTGATTCCCATAAGGCATGGAGGGATAAGAAGAATGAGAATTTTGATCAAAGGAAGAATGGTTTCAAACCCTCTCACTTCCAAAATAAGCAAAGGCATCCATCACAAGATGTGAGTAAGACAACTAAAATGATGGGAGGCATGCCAAGAGATCCAAAGGGTCCAAGAGAACCACCCCAATTTTGGGGATGTGGAGGAAACCATATTCATAGGAAATGCCCGCATGAGAATGGAAATGTAAGGCAAGTTCACAATATCCAAGGAGATGAAATTGTGGGTCAAGTGGAAAAGATCATCCATAGAATTTATGCAGTGCTAGAGGACCACCAGGATGATCACCAACCAACTATGGTTGAAGTTGAAGGTGAGATTGTTGAGCAATCTGTTTCTGTTTTTATTGTACCTGGTCTACTGACAGTTACATCACTCATAAAATTGTTGAGATTTCTGCTTTTCATAAATTAAAGAACAAAAAATCATGGCTAGTTCAATTATCTAGTGGAACCAAGAGAAAAGTTAGTGCGGTGGTATAAATATGACCATTAGTCATGGATGGTTTAGTCACTTATGACAACTTGAATTTTCTACCACTTGGTTCCTATGACATTTTCATTTGAATGGACTATTTAGAAGTGCACAGAGTTAAGTTTGATTGTTACAACAAGACATTTGAATGCAAGGATAAAGAAGGAAACCTAAAGGTTGTAAGAGGAATTCCAAAGGTGATTTCTGTTAGGAATATTTATGAAATATAGCTGAATAAGTTTTGTAGGAAAGGTTGTAAATTGTATGCAACCTATGTTTTGGAGGTAGTAGAGAATTAAAATCCTACGTTGGAGGACTTTCATGTATTGCAAGATTTCAAGGATGTTTTCCCTAATGGGATTCTAGGACTTCCTCCAAAGAGATACATTGAGTTTACAATTTACCTTGTTCCTGGAGTAGCACTAGTGTCCAAGACACCCTATAGGATGAGCACACCAAAACTGCTAGAGCTGAAAATGCAACTGCAAGAGTTGTTGGAAAAGAAGTATATCAGGAAGAGTGTGTCCCCATGGGGAGCACCAGTTCTATTTGTGAAAAGGAAAGATGGGACACTTAGGATATGTATTGATTACAGACAGTTGAACAAAGTTATTGTGAAAAAAAATACCATTTACCTCGAACTAATGACCTTTTTTTATCAAATGAGAGGAGAATATGTATTTTCAAAGATTAACTTGAGGTCTGGTTACAATCAAGTAAGAATCAAAGAGGAATATATTCATAGGACAACATTTAGAACAAAGTATGGGGACTATGAGTTTGTAATGGTACCATTTTCTCTCACAAATGCACCAACGACATTCATGTGTCTCATTAATAGTGTTTTTAGCAAGTACCTGGACAAGTTTGTTATTGTCTTCCTAAAAGATATTCTTATTTATTCTAAGAGTGAAGAAGAGCACGAAGAACATATGACAATGACATTGAAATTGCTAAGGGAACATAAGATGTATGCAGAGTTGAGAAAATGTGAATTTTATAAAAATAAAATTCATTATTTGGGTTACATTATATTAGATGAAGCAATATCTGTGGACCTCGAGAAGATTGAGGCCATTATGAATTGGCCAACTCCAAGAAATGTGACAGATGTGAGATATTTTATGAGACTTACATGATATTAGAAGAGGCTCACTAGAGGATTCTGCAAGGTTGCTCATTCAATCACTTATTTGTAAAAGAAGGGGATAAGTTTGAATGGACACCAAGATGTGAAGAAACATTTCAGCAGTTGAAGAATCTTCTTACAAGTGCACCAATTTTGAATATTCTAAACCCAAAAAAAGACTTGGTGGTATGTAAAAATGCATGTAATCAAGGACTTGGAGAATTTATTATGCAAGGCAACCACGTGGTATTCTTCGAGTCAGAGAAATTGAAGGAACATGAGAAAAACTATGCTACGCATGATTTCAAACTTGCAGCTTTTTCCAGTCCCAGAATATAAATGGGAAGTTATCTCCATGGATTTTATTACATGATTTCCAATGAATCTAAGACAACATGATTCCATAATGGGGTTGGTGGATAAGTTGAAAAAGGAAATAAATTTTATACCACTTAAGTCCATGTATAAGGATGACTCCATTGCAACAATCTTCATGAAGGAGATTTTTCAGATTGCATGGTTTTGCTAAGGCAATAATTTCTGACAGGGATACCATGTTTACTTCCATTTTTTGGAAAAGTATGTTTGCATATTTGGGTACAAACTTGAACTTCAGCATTGCGTAACATCCTCAAACCGATGGGAAAAAAGAGAGAGTGAATCAGGTGCTTGAAGAAATACTCTGCATGTATCTAATGGACAGACCAACAAAGTGGGAGCATTATTTACAGTTGGTAGAATTTGCATATAATAATGGATATAAGCCTCATCATTGGGAATGAGTCCATATGAAGCTTTGTTTGGAAGAAGGTGTAGGACTCCAGTGCCTTGGGATAATCCAGTGGACATGATCATGCTTGGTCCAGAATTACTCAAGGAAATGGAGAAAGAGGTTGCAAATATCAGGAAGAACCTTAAAGGAGCCCAAGAAAAACAAAAAAAGTTATGTAGAAAAGCATACATTGCATAGAGAGTCACAGTATTGGGGATCATGTTTACCTTAGAGTGAGGCCAAGGAAGAGTTCTTTGAATCTTGGAAATTGTGCCAAGCTCTCACCTAGATATTGTGGGCCTTTTGATGTTCTTGAAAGACTCAGTCCAGTTGGACCTAGACTTGCTAGCATTAGAGCTCATAATGTTTTTCACATTTCCTTACTTAAGAAATATGTACATGATCCTGACCATGTCATTAATTGGGATGTGATCTAGGTGGAAACTAGGGGATATTTCCAAATGGATCCATTGCACATCCTTGAAAATAAGGTCACAGTGCTTCGGAATCAAGCCATTGGACATGTAAAGGTGCAGTAGAAGTACTACGGTCCTTATAAGGCTACATGGGAGATGGAGGATGCCATGTGATTGGCACATACATTTTTTTTTAATTTTGTAGAGCATTGAGGACAATGCTAATAAAGGGGGAGGGGGATGTAACACCCCGATTTTGACCCCATGGCATTAAAATTGTAGATGATGTAAATATTGTATTAAATCATGGGAAGGAGCTCAAGGCCATGGCCATGCCATTGATTTGGTGTTTTGTGTATCGACGATCAATATTGATACCGATGGTTACAGTTCTAGCAGGGAACATTATATTTTGAAGATATCATATAAATATGCAATTTAATAAAATACCACAACTAGCTATGCACTGCAACGAAAGAGATGGGGGCATGATTTCACAAGGAATAGGGAGGGCATTTATTCAAACCCTTGAGCCAATAGGGTGAGACCATATGTCAATGAGAGAAACCATAAGCTCTCATCTACCATTTTTGTTCTCTGCACTCAATCATCAGGGATAATTTTAGGGGCAAATTTTAGCCCAGTGGGCTATTTTTCCATGTTTTTCTCCCAAAAAAGATTCGTCATTTTTCATTTTTTGAAGCTCTGTTTCGCCCAATTTTGAGGGGGTAAAATTTTTTCACCCTAAAAATCGCCAAATTATTATATAAATGACATAAAATCATTGGAAATTAAAATATTTTTTGAAAAATATCGCTAATCATTTTATAGTTGGCATTTTAAGAATTGGTAGTATTCGCCAACATTTATACACTTTTAAATAAGTATGGTTCCTTAAAATAATCCCTGTCAATCATTCAATTCTTCCATAAGAGCGTTTGAGGCATTTAATTCCTTGGGTATAATAATGCATGGCAGTTGGTTTCATGATTGAGCCAACTTGTAGTCTGAGAAACCTGTAGCTTGGGGTAATCCATATTGTTTCTTCTAAATCAAGTAATCACATGAATGTGTTCCCATCCTGTGTTTTCTTGAGTCGTACAGAACTCTTTTGATCATTCTTCCATTCAATTGCGGGGGATTATATTTTTTCACTATCCCGATCTGGGAAAGGATTTGTTGAGTAGAGTTCATCCTCCTCAAGCACTAAGAGCTAGCAGAGTGTTTATATGCGTTTTATAGTGTTTTTATATGTTACATAGCGGTTTGGAACCCTGGTCTCTTTTATACAAGTGAAACCTTGTTTCTCGTGTGTTACATAGTGGTATGGAGCCCTAGTTGTCTGTGCTACAGAGTGGAGCCCTGTGTTGTTGTGTCTCCTTGTAGTTTGTTGTTATGTGTTCCCTAGTTCGGGTATGAACTGTATGCAATACCTAGGAGTGGAAGAGACGTTGAATTGGCTTGATAAACCTAGTGAATAGAGGAACCTCACAAAAATATAAGAGTGACTGGTGGATCTTTTATGCACATCCTAAAGACCACCGGAAGGGAAGGTTTAACTCGAGGGACTGTGTAGCAGAGAAGGGGATACTTCCCTATGTTGGGTGTGTAGGTAATGTGGATGCCAAGATAGATAGATATTGTGGAGGTGTCGCTAGCTCTAAGAATGAGTCACTATCTTAGCCATTCTACCTTTCCATTGCCTTAGTCGCCTAATAAACCAAAAGGTAGATTGGATTGGCTCACAGCCTGATAAACCCAATGGTATATTGGCTTTGTTGGGAATCTTGATAAACCCAATTGTATATTTTCTTAGGCTTGACAGCCTGATAAACCCAACGGTGTGTTCACTTGGTTGTGTCTTATTGTGTATTTCGGCCATATGTGAACCACTGCCTATGTAACTTGATAAACCCAATGGTGTGTTGGATTTGCTATGTCTTGATGCAGATTGGCCACGTGTGATCCTTGGATGGACAGCCTAATAAACCAAATTGTTAGCTGGATTGTGTGACTCAGCTTGATAAACCCAGTTGTGAGATGGATTGGCTGAGTAGCCTGATAAACCCATCTATTAGTTGGATTGGTTGGTCCTCAATGTGAATGTTGGATTTCCTGCCTAGAGTCTGATAAACCGAACTATTATTTGGATTTCTTGAGTAGCTCGATAAGCCGAACAATGTATAGGCTTGTTTCCTGTAGCCTGATAAACCCAATTATGTATTGGCTTGGTTAGATAATCTGATAAACCCAAATTTAGGTTGTATTTGACTGTGTCTTATATGTTCTGGCTATGTGTGATCCTCATGTTCCCTAGTTCCTTGTGGAAATCATGCCCATCTCGGGGGTGGCAGTTGTGTTGAGAGATTGATGAACACAACTAGCCTATGGTTGGGTGGAACATTGCAGCGACATAGCTAATTGTGGGACAAATTCATGTTCAAGATAAGTATTCTATGGTTATTTTATTTCTACAATGTATTTTCTTATGAATGTACTGAATATGTTGAATGATTATTAAATATTTAAATAGATTTTACTTTTGTTAAATGTCCCTTCATTTTGCATATGTATATGCCTTGTATTTTCACTACATTCTGATTATGATCGTGGAGGTTAGATACCTGGCCCAAGAGTAAGAATTGAGGTTGTTTTAAGGTAAGATGTGTTTTTTCTCCCTCTGGGATCCTCCTACGGAAGTCAAAAAGTCAGAAGTTGGAAAGCGGGAAACCAAGAAATAAGACAATCATTTCATGAATTTTTTCACCCCAAAGTAAAAAATCAGAAGTCAGAATGCAGGAAACTGAATTAGAAGACAATCATTTTGTGGATTTTTGCATCTCGAAGTCAGAAATTGGAAGTCGAAAATTTGGAACTTGGAAAGCAGGAAACCGAGAGATAAAGAGGTCATTTCATGGATTTTTGCATCGAGAAGATGAAAATCAGAATTTGGAAAGTCAAAAATTGGTAAGCAGAAAATTGACAAGTGAGCATACCACATTTCAGAATTTACGCTACCCAAGGTCAGAAATCAGAAGCTAGAAGGCGAAAGTCGAAAAAGTGAGTTTTAGTGTGGAAATGACTTTTCTGGTTACATAATGGATTTTTCCACTGCAGAATGACTGTTACAATGGTGCTTATGCTTAAGCATGAATGATAAAGGATGAACATGACCCATGTTTGTGTTTAAAGAGAAATAAAAAATAAATTTTAAATTAGTATGCATATCAATCAGGTGTATGGGCTCTTGTGTACATGGATATCATGGTATAAGAGTGAGCAGTGTAGTCATGTTCCTCCCTTATATGCTAATGTAAGGGGGGGGGTATGTTACAATGTGGTATCATAGTGAGAAATGAAGTCGCGTTCCTCTCTTATATGCTGATGTAGAGGGGGGGGGATCTACATCAATGTTGTCGACCTATAGAGGTATCAATAAGGGTTGATGAGTGGAAGTGAAATGACCATATACTAGCATGAGAAGATACCATTCTAGTAGATGGAAGAGGTCGCAAAGGTACTCAATGAGCAAGAAGTTAGAAAAATCAGTAGCCAAAGGAAAATGGAATATCTGGTCGAGTTGAATAATACATATATGGATGAAGTGACATGGATTTCGGAATAGAATCTTCAGGATTTGCAGAAGCATGCACATAGTTATTTTCAACCCGTGGAGGTTGATGCAGGGGAATCCAAGCCTAATAAGAATTGTCGAAGATAGGATTTTCGTGCCCACTATATCCTTGTTAATTAAAACTTAACATGCAGAGTGCTAAACATAAATTATCAACTCGAGGAAGTCTTTTATTTCAAAGTTATCGTGCAAGATATATGCAAGCACAATTTCTACCTGCCATTGTTGATATATTGATATGCAATCGAAACTATTTTTAAACTAAGTCACAACTTCTTGAAAGTAAATCAAACCTCAAACCTATTCATAAATCAAACCGTAAATTGACCACACTTCAAACAAGATCTATTCCTATGAAACAATATCTGATTGTATAAATCTAAAATAAGTCTTGTGTTGTCCAACGATCTATCAAAATGAATTAACATGAGAACGCTATGATAAATCTAATGAAATAAAAACATGAATTGAATAATAAAACAACTAAGATCAATCTACTGAATGAAATCATGAATTAACAATAACAGGTCTACAAAATAAAACACTTGCAATCAACACTACCAGCATCTGCTCAGGGAAGAGGGCCCTTCCTCCACTGAGCAGATCTCGATCTCCACAATGAAAGTCTACAACTCCAGAATTAAGAAACTACCAGCATATATCATCATAATGGAAGAATTACAATAGATCTGGATCACATCCTACATCATAACATTGTGTTCTCTCCTATCTTGCATCTCCTATCCTGCCTAGTAAATCTTCTATCCTCTATCATCTATCATCCCCTTCTCAATGAGATTGATTACATATTTATATATAAAATTATCTCATGGAAATGAAGAACTAAACCCCCAGCTTGTGATCTGTAACAGCTGAAACATGGCCGTAACTGTTGGCAACTTTGGAACCGGCCGCAACACCAAATCTGGAAAATACCTTCTCGAAGAACCACCTGCATATCACAAACCGTAGCTTTGTGTGGCAATTTCCTTGCGAGTCGGATAAATGAGGACGTTACACACAAAAACCATGTCTTGGATTATTGATATTCATTTCCATCTGCCCGAAAATCAAGACGCGAATCAAGGTGTTCTTATGTGGCATGCATTTTTTGTTAAGGCTGTAACAGCTGGCTATGAGCGTCCTGTACGTGACAACTCACTCCAAAAACCATCATTAGTAAAATTATGCATAATAGTCTTTAATTCATCAAAGATAAAGGAAAATAATCACTATTAACCACTTAAAACATCAATGGAAGTAGCAGGCTGTTTTACGCACAGCTACAACAAATGGATGGAAAATGGAATGATAAATGGGCAATAATGGTAAGAAAATGGATAAAAGGTATGTCGATAAATGATGGAAAAATGGACAATTCCAGGGCCCAACATCTCCCCCAAACTGAACTTGTTACATGTCCTCATGCAACCCAATACCTATGTAGCATCCAACTTGAAAAAAACTCATTCACTCATTCCTTCATTTTACCATTCACACAGCTGTAGCTAGAAGAAATAGAGAGTTTAACACAAATTGGCAGAGTCACTTAGCGGAGGATTTAGCAGAGAATTTGGCGGATTCACAGCTCTTTAGTAGAAATTTGGCAGTCACAGCTTATTTTAGCAGAGAATTTGGTGAAGGTTTTAGAGAAGATTTTGGTGGAACAGTGCTAGATGTAGCGGTGAATTTGGCGGAGTCAGCTTATTTTAGCAGAGAAGTTGGCAAAGGTTTTAGCGACGAATTTGGCGGAACAACGCTAAATTTAGTGGCGTATTTGGCGGACTCGCAGCTGCCGAAAAATGGGAACTCATAGCTGCCGAAAAATGGTGGGCTGCCGAAAAATGGTAGGCTGCTGAAAAACGGGAACTCACAGCTACCGGAAAACGGTAGGCGGCCGAAAAACGGGAACTCACAGCTGCCGAAAAATGGGAAATGGTGTTGCACCTAACAGAAAATGGTGTTGCAGCCAACGGAAAATGGGAATGGTGTTGCAGCCAATGGAAAATGGTGTTGCAGCCAACGGAAAATGGGAAACGACAATATTTTACGGCGTTGTAGCCTTTTTGAACGAGAAATTTCTAAAGCCATTTTCTCCCAAACTAGGAACTGGGTTGGGCTGAAATTTTGTAGGAAAGTAGATACCACTCTAATGCATCTCCATGACAAAAATTATACAAACCCACATCACGGATTTTGAGAAAAATGTGAATTGGCTGTAGGTGATGATGGCCATTTTATCAAAAACCGTGCACTGTATTGAGCTGAAACTTGCCACGGTTATTCATCATGTTGTTATGCATTCCTTGTCCAAATTTCATGAGGATCAAATTCATGGTTTGTGAGATATTCTCAATTCAAATTCAACATTTTCGCGAGCTGTGAATGAATAAAAAAAAATAGTATGCACAAAAATGTTAAAAACCACTCCCCCAAACTGAATATGTTGCATGTCCTCATGCAAAAGAGGAGTTGTCATCTTAGTTGTGAACAACCATTTCCCCCAAACTGAGTATTTTACCTTCCATTCATGAAATCAAGTGAACTTTGGGACTTTTGTTTTCTTGTATCTGCACTATCACTGTCAACATCCAATTTTTGTATATGTGCTAGCTGGAAACACATCCTTGACTTACAACATGAATGTAGGCTACCTGAAAAATGACTGTATGCTATTTGAAATTGACTGTGTGAGCTCAATTTTTGATTCCCCATGGTTGTAGTTAAGTGCTCATAATGTAAAATAAAATGACAATGCACAGGAAATCTTTATAACAACAAGATATCGCATTTACAAATTTCCTTTTATGATGACCCAAGCTGCTCAAATATCATCTGATAATCACAGAATTTGTAGACCCTCCATATGTCACAAGTGCCAAAAAATATCAGTGATCTTCACAAGCCAAACTCACTACAGGAATTATCATTCATGGGAAATAAAAGAATTTTAGAACCATTTTCTCATCAAATTCATGGCAAATTCTATTGTAATAAACCATAGTAAATTTCATCCATTCTCATGGTTGAATGAAGGCTGCTAGAATTTTCTTTGGTTATGCCCTTATCATGGAGTGCTTTGTAAAACTTCAAATAATGCCAAACATTCTTTTGCACATTCCACAACAATCAAACTCATTTCAGAAATTCTGTCGAACTTGACAAATGACCAATGCTGAGAGTAATCATTACCTTCATGCTGCTGAGATACACTTCACATCAGACCTTGAAAAGGCTGCTACAGGATTTCCATTGTGCATGTATCATGCTCATGACGGCTAAAACCAATGGATGGTAAAGATACCATATGTATAAGATGGTGGAAAATCCATATACCATATAAAATGTGGCTCTCAATAATTTTGACTTATGAAGATGTGAACCATTATGTGCACCACTGAACAAAGCAAACAAATCAAAGAAATCATGCATTTGTTTTCTATCGTGCTTGTGTGATAGCATACTCTTGAGAAGGAATGGCTTCTACATCAACTTTTCATGTTGTAGGTTCTTGTGTCGAACCTATCCTTCTCTTTCAAGATGTGTATCAGCTACTTTAATTCTCCTCATTATTTTTATATGGCAACATAGGACCGTTTTGTACTGCTGGTTCTTGTGTGGCAGCAACAAGACTTCTTTTCTTACTGTTGGTTCTTGTGTGGCAGCAGCAATGATTCTTTTCTCACTGCTGGTTCTTGTGTGGCAGCAACAAGACTTCTTTTCTTACTACTGGCTCTTGTGTGACAGCAGCAAAACTTCCTATTGTTGGTTCTTGTGTGACAACAATAAGGTATCCCCTTTTTTTTAGCTTGGTCAGTTGGGTTGGTGAGATGTTGGTTGGGAAATTGAAGTGGATGTACATGAATGATGAAGTGTCAGAATTGAGTGGGAAATAATGGGAATGGATGGACATAAAATGCTATATAGAAAATGGAAATGGCTAATGCTTAGTGGTTCTTCATGAAATTTCCCTAAATCTTTAATAAATCAAAAACTCATGCTATTTTACCTCAGGTGTTACCTCCATGGAAGCATTGGTTGTCATGAATGGACTGGTGTATGCTGGAGCTATGTAGGCTGATCTGATGCTGAGACATATGTATATAAGAACTGAAACTGGATGAGACTGAATTTTATCCATGATGTTGTGTTGGTTGCATGTAAGACTAACTGCTGAGACAATGAAGAAAAATTCTACCATAGAAGCAGAAAGTCCTTTCTCTTATTCTGAAAATCAACTGCTGAACTCAAAATGGAAAAACTACTGAACAAATGATGCTGCAAATCATTGTTGAAACCATTAGATCACATAATCTTCAACTGCTACAAAACTGAGGTACAATTCATACCATGTGAATGAATGTGCTGAAGTCGAGCATGGAAAGAAATCATTAGATTACCAGCCATTAATATATGTCGTTAACCAATGTGAAGAAACTCACCTTTGATGATAGTGAGATCTAAAGTACCTTAGTGCATCTTGACAGGTACAAATGGATGTGCTGGAGTCGAGTCACTTGCAAGATTTGTCAATCAAGAGGCATTGATGAATCCCCATGATTAACAACAAGGAAATCTGCCATTGATTCATGCAGATACCAAGGCACTATAAAACTCTAATCTCGATCCCAGATGATGTGTCGGAGTCGATGGGAAAAGACCATTGGAAGGTGGACCTTAATGAATTCCACATTATCCAATACGAGTACAAAATAAATGATTGTGAAGAATCATAGTGAAAAATAGAACCAACATGAAACTCAGAAGTGGAAAGTATATGTGAAGTCATGATGAAGTAGTGATGGGAAATAAAACGTTTATGGTAACTACATAAGCAGTGGAAAATGAGACTTCGACCTGAATGGATTTTTAGGGTTTTGAAATGAGGAGGGTGAATGAATCTACCATAGGGCAATTGGCTTCTTGAGGGGTTTCTTTCAGCAACAAGTGGGATGACAGGTGTCTAAAAATGATTCTTTGCATGTAGCAATGGGACTTGAAATTGGAAACATTGGACTCTGTATGGTTTGCACATCAATTTCTTCAAATTTTTTTTATGTGCTCAATCCATTTGCAATTTGAGAAAAGTCTTCAAGAGTCACTCGTGCATGCATTGACCTTCTTCTTCCAAGTACCTGTAAAAACCTAGCATTTGCTTGCAATAAAACATGAGATAATGGAAGAAGAGAGATGATTGGTCTCTCTTCACCCAATCACTTATGAAAAAAAGCAACAAGCAATTACTCATAAAACAAATCCAAATAAAAATGAACAAAGCAAAATCCATTTTATACCTGCGGGAGAGCAATGTCCATCTAGACTCACCAATGGTATTCTGATCATAGCTTCTTCGTTCCTTGTCCAAATTGAGTGATTATAAATCCAAATGAAAGTAAATTCATAGTTCTATTTCCATTAGAAACATGTTTTTAAAATTCTTTGTAATGATGTTCCAAATCACTCAGTAACAGCCTGCATTACAAGATGTTTTTTCGAATTTTGGACTAGACCAATAGTCATGGTTTTAGGCTTAACTTTTTCGTTTGATAATGGATTGATGTGATTCCAATTGGAGATGAAATTATATTCATGTAAGTATCTCAATTAGAAACATATTTTGAATCCAACAATAATTGATGGGTCAAATAAGCCAATGAACAGTATAGAAAATAGAGTTTTAGGAATGCAGATTTGTGATAGGCAGTTGGTATTTTTGTCATAAAATTTGCGTATGATATCGGAATGGAGTGATTCAAATTGTGTTGTAAACTAGATTCATATGGAAATATACCTATGAAATTTTTTTTCAAAATATGTCCAATAAGGCATCCAAAAATTGACTGTCCCATCTTTGTTCCTAAGCTGCCAGCTTGACACCCTGTTAGTATTTTGGCCATAAGTTTTTCGTTTCACACCCAATATTAAAAATTCAAATTGTTTTGGAAACTAGATCCAAAGTTATACTTGGTATATAAACATGTTTTAAAAATAAGTCCATTTGGTCTCCAAAAAATGGACTGTCCCGACTGTGTTCCAGTAAAATTTGCAAGCCAAAATGTCACCAAAATTTTAATAAATGAAATTTGACCCCAAACAGTGATTGATATAGGTGTGATTGTTTTTAATGATGTAAATTTAAATATAACACACAACCATACCAAAAATTTCAAGCATTAATCACCTATATTGATTTTCACAGTCTGTTGCAGCCGCAGCTGCAACTCTTAAAAAAAAATGCCATAATGTTGAAATAAAGCATGTGCATTTTTATGGAAAATAAAAACTAAAGACATATCATGATGTGCAACACACACATATCTAAAACTCATAAATTTTTACCTATAGCACAGTCATAGATAGTGTTGCAGCTCACTGTTCTAGCTGAGAGTAATCACTCACAGCTGGGTGTTGCAGCTAACAAATTCATGGAAAATTTCAAGCTTAAAGAGTTCCATAATCATGGGCTCATTTTCCTGTGGATCCTTCATTCACTTTACCTAATTACTGTAATTTTGTTTTCATGATATTTTTGTTTTTATTTGTAACAAATAGAGACAAATTGAAATTGGGAAATTGATGACAAAAATGACTTAAGCATTTTGTTCAAATAGTCAACAATTCCAAAGCATTCATGAAAACATCTCATACCCATTCTTTATCTTTCTAATTTTTGATCTTCCAGAACGCAACAAGGTGCAGGAAGAGAGCATACTTATTCAAAAATAAAAACTTAAAAAAACAAAAGCATGGTTTTATTATGTTATTCTACCCTACCCTAGTCTACTTGGAAAAGAAAAAAAATTTTGTTCAAATGTATGCATATTTCCAATGGAGCCACTTTCGAAGAAGTGACTCAAGTATGCTCATATTCCCAACAGAAAAATATAACTTTATGAATGCTAGGATATGAGAGATCAACTTCCCTTGAAATGATGGTGCCAAGATTTGGTGAAGTATGGAATGATGCTACAAGCCGAAGACAGATTGAAACCAAGTTTCAATATAGTCTTTGTTCCCTTGATTTCTCATGGATGTGACACTGTGAAGATCCTTAGTAAACTGATCTTATTCAATGCATAAGGGTTTCAGATCTAATGATATGAATGATGCTTTTGGTTCCAATGGTTGTTCTCCATCAAATATCACGTGTGTCAAAATAAATTATCATGAAACAAGATCTAATTGCGTACATCTAAAAGAATTGTTATGTTGGCCAACGATCTACCAAATGAATTATCAACACAATGATTATAACAGATCTAATGAATGAAAGCATACAACTATGATAAGCTTAATGAATGAAAGCATGAAAGAAATAATAAGACAACTATGATAAATCTAATGCATGAAATCATGAATTAACAATTAACAGATCTATAAAATAAAACACCTACAATCAACACTACCAGCATCTGCTCAGGGAAGAGGGCCCTTCCTCCACTGAGCAGAGCTGGATCTCCACAATAAACGTCTACAACTCCAGAATTAAGAAATTTCCAGCATGTATTATCATAATGGAAGGATTACAATAGATCTGGATCAAATTCTATATCATAACATTGTATTCTCTCCTATCTTGCATCTCCTATCCTCCTAATAAATCATTTATCCTCTATCATCTATAATCCCCTTCTCAATGAGATTGATTACATATTTATAAATAAAATTATCTCATGGAAATGAAGAACTAAACCTCCAGCTTGTGATCTGTAACAGCTGAAACATGGCCGTAACTACTGACAACTTTGGAACCAGTCGCAACACCAAATCTAGAAAATACCCTCTCGAAGAACCACCTGCATATCGCAAACCGTAGCTTTGTTTGGGAATTTCCTCTCAAGCCAGATAAATGAGGACATTATGCACAAAACCCATGTCTCATATTTTTGAGATTCATTTCCATATTCCTAAAAATAAAGACGCGAATCAATGTGTTCTTATGTGGCATGCATTTTTTGTTAAGGCTGTAACAGCTGCGTCCTGTACACAACAACTCACTCCACAAACCATCATTAGTAAAATTATGCATAATAGTCTTTAATTCATCAAAGATAAAGGAAAATAATCACTATTAACCACTTAAAACATCAATGGAAGTAGCAGGCTGTTTTACGCGCAGCTATAACAAATGGATGGAAAATGGAATGATAAATGGGAAATAATGGTAAGAAAATGGATGAAAGGTATGTCGATAAATGATGGAAAAATGGACAATTACAAGGCCCAACAAGGATAGCTAATGTCATCTAGAGCATGGTTAAATACCTTCATACAAGTTCAAATTAGTGAGTCTGCAAGGGGAAGTCATGGATATCTCCACTAGCGTGGTTGATGACAAAATACAAACAACGAGGTTGAGAAAGTTGTGATACAAGCGAGAGGGTTCAATCCAGCATAACAATTGACAAGGAATAAATGTCAAAGTAAGTGCTGACTGAGGAGATGGAGTTAAGAGTTAGATCAAAGGCACTAAATATGACATGAAGAGTGGTCAATGAGAACACCAATTCATAAGAACACATAGATGAGGAGGTCGTTGGATAAACTATTATGCAATTATGGTGGCTGTTTCAGGATGCAAGATGGAAGGATATGGAAAGAGAGCGATGAATTTTTTATGAAGGAGAATCCAATAAGGAAGAACATAAAGGCTTCTAGAATGAGTGGGAATTCATATTTTAATTTTCTAAGTGTTGATCCTGAAGAGGGATGATTGTCGTATACTAAAGAGTGATGCCAATAGTGGTTGTTACTACTAACACATAGTTTTGACTATTGTTCTGAAGAAAAAGAATACCTTCATATTTTAATTTTCTAAGTGTTGTTAGGTCACAATTGATAGAGACATGACTAAAATAAACCATAGAATCTACATCATAAGTCACCATTGTATTTGAATTCAATTAATGTAAGGCCATAATCCTTTGCAATTGTTGTTCTATTGTGTATTTGGGCCTATTACATTATGTTGTGTGCATTGAATGGAAGTCAATCAAGGTCATGTATACATCACAATAACTCCTGCATTAATTCATGCATCCTTTGACTCTCCATTCTTCACCTTAAAGTTCATTTCTGTCAGATTATCAATGGTATTCCTTGGTGCTTCCTTCCCCTTTTTTCTGAAGCACAACACTAATGTTGTCACAGCAATGTCGTACCAATCATCTTGTCTCCATAAAACTACTACAATGGTGTTCTTGTTTTGTTCTACAAGATTGATCACCATCACCACCCTTCTGTCGACCTCTTCCAATCACTCTCTTTCTTGCATCCTTGATGGATATTTTCGATGGTTGTAACCAATAATTCTCTCATAACAATCACCGTTTTCTCATTTACCTTCCTGAAGTGTGTGCTTTTGAAACTCTGGTGTGCATCATCAATATACACTCAACGGTGCTTCCACAATGCCACCCTTCACCTGTCAACCTATCCAAACAGTGCACACTTTTGTTATCCAACGCACATCATTAATGCCTTAAATTTGATCTATTACACCTTGCACTATCACCTAAAGTGGTTGTAAGTCTATGGTTATATTGATTTATATTTTGGAGGAGATTTGACAAGAATAGATCTATCTCATATTGTATCTCACATTAATCCAAGGGTATTTAGGTACAAGAGATATTTCTATAAATCTCCTCCTTTTGAGACATGTTATCGATGGAGGTGGTGTAGTCCTGAATAAAGTCTATATTCCAGCAAATCATCCATAGTACTGTCAGAGAAGCTCAAGTGGTGTTTGGATCCTTTTGGCTTCCATGAAAGGTTATAAATGAATAAGGGTTGTATTAGGTAAATTTTTGTAAAGGTGGAGATTCTTGGAATGAGAGAACCAATTAACCAATTTCGGTTAGTTCAAAATCATTGATATGATATGTTTTAACAACTATCTATTTAATTTTCTTGAAATAAATTTGCACATTAATGAACTAGTTTCATGTAACTCTAGAAGTTAGGTTATATATTTAATGTATCCCCAAGAGGAAAATGGGCAAAGGGGTAAGTTATTGATTTTATTATATGGCATTTGCTTTCTAGAAAACATTCAAACAACGGAGTCATTTTAGCCAATGGTATTTTTGTTTCCAAGTAGTGATTCCACTATGCAGGTCTGAGAGTATGGCATTCATTTGAATATACGCCTCTATAAATGTGGAATTAAACCTATAATTTTTTATGGCTCATATTACAAATATGGAAGGAACGTAATGCATTATGGTAAAATTTATATTTTGGAAGGGATGCAATGCATTATGGTGTTCTTTATATTTTGATAATTGATATGTCCTTAATTTATATTTGGATTTCAGTGTATATAAAAATTTGAAAATAAATATATTTTTATAGGATTGTATATAATAATTTGAATGTTGATGGCTTACATTTAACTTTAACATTTACAAAGTTTATTATTATTTATTTTTAGAAATATAATTTCATATATTCATTCAAGAATAATTGTTACCAATTTCAACTATTCATTCAAAGAACATTGTCACAAACATTGCAATCCATTGTTAAAATGAAACTTATAACTAACATGAATCTAGTCTTTATTATATTTAAGAGAACCATCTTTGTCTTTTATATAATGTAACTTTTGAAGGCCATAGTATCATGTCAAGAGCTCTTTAAGAGAACCAGCTTTGTCTTTTATATAATGTAATTTTTGAAGGTCATAGTATCATGTCAAGAGCTCCTTTTTTAGTTACAAGGATATAATTTAAGAGCTCTTTTTTTAGTTACAAGGATATAATTTGTACATATGTTAGAGGTGACAAATTGGTTAAAAAAAAAAATTCAAATCCTTAGTAATTGATACATTAATCATTTAATCTTTATTCATATTTCATATTTGTGGTATTTATGAGTCATTTTATATGCATTTTGCATTATGGTTACATCATCATTGTGTCACAATTATAATCATGTCAATGATATGATAACACATAAGAAATATAATTTAAGAAAACTATAAACAATAACCAAAACCATAGAAATAAAACTAGACAAAAAGCGGAAAATCCATAACATTTACCTTTACCTTACCGTTTACATAGAAAATATCCCTTTTTATAGTTTTATAAATGTCTAAGATACTATAACTCACGAAAAGCCTCATCTAAGAAAACCATAAGGGATAACCAAATCCATGGGAGAAAACAAGAGAACAATAGAATTTAAACATAACATATTGATTTCTTATTTACTTAACCACTTGTATTTATTATAATTTGACAATAGGCCCACATTAAACTAACTATAAAGAGTAATAATTTATGATGACCATAGTTTAGTTTATGAAATAATACAACCAATTTAACCACTCTTAGATAATTTCCTTGTAGACTCTCCTAACAAGAGGGAGTGTGCCTTATTAGAGGGGTGAGATAAGTGAGAGAAGCTCATCATGACCTTCCATCTTGGAAGGTAGTCACATGCTCCTTATTATTTCCTAGTTGTTTAACTTGAAAGTGTTCTCAATTTTTACATATTTAAGATTTTCTTTATAAAATGAAAAATGACCAAATGAAGTATTTGTCTGTCGTGAGTGAGTGTTGATACAAAAAGTGCATTAAGACAAGATAATGGGTGTCCTTAAAATAAAATAACATTATTAAATAATAAGTTAAATAAACTAAATGGATTTAGACAAGATAGGTGCATTCTACTATCTCCTATAAAAGAAAACAAAATAATGTTACTAAATTCCAACAAAAAAAAATACAACAAGGATACATATAGTTTTTACCGTAGCCACTCATGATAATAAACTTAAAATAGATACACTAAACTATTTGAAATATAGGGAAACTGGCTTGGCCTCTTTACATTAACTCCTATGCTAAAGTAAAATAAGGACACCAAAGAATCTGTAGAGGGATATAATCTATGCCAATGTAACCACTAGATCATATGCAATTAAGAAAATACAACTTAGAAACCTTTTAAATAAATTAGTCTACAACTTTGAAAAGAACTATCGCATGGTTTGGAAAGAATATCCATGACAAGAGTGGTCGGGAAAGAATATCTGTAAGCTTTACCTAGACTTTTGAATTCACGGCGTGGTATAATATCATGAAGGATATGAGTGATAGTGACCCACCCACCATAATCTACATGTGTCAGAAGGAATGTACAAAATGGAAAGAGATCACATGTATGAAAATACACGGTACCCTGTTAGACATGACATAAAAGAAACAGAGGGGGGAAACTAACTGCAAGATTTTTGGTACTGGCCTGCTTCTTAACAATAACTACCATTTAAAGTGACAGGTTAGTGGTGGCATAACGCAAAAAACTTTGATCAAAGAGAACACAGTATGCCCATGCGGCAGAAAGGACAGATTCCTTTATGATAATTGATTGTGCGTACAAACATCGGTTATCATTAGTTAAGGTATTTATCAGACTTCACTACCCCGACATTGATCCTTGATTTTCGAAGGAAAACATTGTTATTGTATCCACCCTTGAGAATTGAACTAGTGAGTTTCTAGTATGGTCATCTCTGTCTCTAGCATAAGCACAGTTGAATCCAAGTCTGTATCACCCACCCCAATCATGGAAGATACTACTGGTTACATTCCACCACCGACGTGCCCTATTAATGAACAAACTACTATAGGAGTACAATCGAAGGATACTAAACCAGTTAGAAAGGAAAAATCAATCCCACCAGTGTCTCACCAAGGGAAACACACCAACACTAGAAAAAGGAAGGGAAGAGAAGCAACAACCCTAGAGCCAACCCTACCAGCAGATGATTTTGAGACAAGGAATTTGTTTCCACCCTATGTCCCACCCCGACGTAGAAATGCACTAGAAGCTACAATCCCAAAGAATGGAAGGACTCCGCTGATAGTTCCACTAATACCCGACAGAGTGAAGGTAGTAAAATATAATTTACCCAAGGTGCAAAATCTATATTACGGTGATCATGATACCAAGAACCAACAATACCTGGACCAAAAAAATTATATGGACATTGTGTAGGATACACTGGAGTCGCCTCAACAATATGTTGCAAAGGAATGGGTTACACCTAGAGAAATATGGCATATTATCGTTGTCGTATATGCCACATTTTGGGAATGACACATAAATTAACACCTCTGTCAAGAAGTTACTTTTGATTTTTCGTGAAGGGGTTCTCTGTTCAAACAAGATAGTTCCAAGTAGTTGAACATACCTATGCTCAATGCAAGGATAACATGTGCAGGATAACGACACTCAGGGGAAAGTCTCCTCTCGGTAAAAAATGGGGAATCAAGCTGCAAAAGATATATAAAAAGGCTATACTTGACTAGACATGAGACAAGCTCGGGCTATATGGCTGATAATCAAATTCAGAGAAGCCAGCGTAAGGTTCAATAAGGAAATAAAAACTCATGATAATGTTATTACAACTTGACATATACAAGGGAGTCTTGGAGGAATGACCAACATAAAGTTCAAGAGTAGTATGAAGCTCTTGCTCAAGGACATGGCAAGACTAAAAGGGACTCCCCAACCTAAAAGAGGAGTCACAACATGGGTACCAAATGCAAAAGGGATCTAACTAGGAAACCCATGTATAGGAAAGCTCTACCATTCACATAGTATCAATTCTAACAACAACATGAAGGTTTCGTGATACCATGGAATGGGTTCGTACCTAAGGTTAAGATGGAACGGTCATAAGGAAATGCATAAGTGCAAGTGGATGTGATATCCTAACCTACATGCAAGTTCAGACATAATACATGTGATAGGCATGAACGAGTTGAAACCTCGAAGAGAGTGTACAAAAAATGGACCCTACATGACAACCATATTAGTCCAAAACAACCCAAAATAGTCAATAAAGAGTCCAAACTATAGGATGAAGGGAGGATTAATCATGAAAACCACATCCAAAGGAAACAATGCAATGAACGATGGGACATAATAAGGAAAGAAAGGTGTATACCCAACATTCACGTATCCACTACCACCCCCGTGAGGGTGACCACTGGTGTAAATACTGAGCAAAGGGAATAAAAATCCTCTACAAATGGAGTAGAGGATGGAATATGACCATTCCCAAAACCATGAGCACAGTAAGGGGATGTGATGCACCCAAGTATGACACCAGGGTCCATACTATGAACAAGGATGGGTGACAGGATACCAAGCATGCCAAAAATAAAAGGACCCAAACTCAAGAGAGCATAAATATACTCAAGTAACTGCGATCCCAAAGGCCAAATAGCGCACAAAGAGCACACTCTTAAGAAAATATACAACCAAAATAGGAGCAAACCAAGGGGAGGATATGTGAGCTCCCGAATGCATAAAAAATGTCTCACCTAGGAGAGGCTCGAAACTCCCATACATGACAAGCGGAGGCACATAATCAATTATAGTGTCCCTTAGCTTCAACACATAAAGCGATTGTGTTGTCCGACCTCTACCTGGCCAGGACACCTATAGAATAACCTCTGCAAGTAACTCATGGGATACCTAAGTAAGGAAACTAAGTTCACCCCAATATAACCAATTCTCAAGCAGACAGTCACAGGCAGGATCGACCGTATGGGTGGGGTAGCAAATCCTGAAACTCTTGAAAGATTCCCCAGATACGAATACAATCTTCGAAATATCTTCGGTACTCACAGAAAGTGATGAGGGGTCATCCCAATCACAATAACAAGCACTTCATTTTGCTTAAGTCCCATGTAAGAGGATCATCTTGAGAAACATTAATTATATCAAGGATTTCACTCTCTCACCTGGACAGACACCTAATTGTTTTGTTTAGTGCTCTTGGAGAATTAACTTACAATGAACTATTCCAAGACCCTAAAACCTATTCTTGTTGATACTAACTCTAAAAAGAATTATAAAATAGGTCAAAAGCTCTAAAAAGAAATTCATAAGGAGGTTAATACTAAATGTAATAATAATAATAATAAATCATTATAAAACAACTCAAAAGCTTTAGAAAGGCGTAATGACATTAAACCTATTTAGTAAATAGTCAAAACTTTTGTGTATATATAAAGAGTACAAAGACTGTAGAGTTTCTATTGTTACCATTTCTCTGCATTTATTAAAGAGACAAACATTTGTGTAGATCTTGAATGAGTTCAATCTTGAAACAATGGCTACACTTACTAGTTGTAATCATGGAGGGTTCTATGTGCATTTGGTGTTGTTTGATGTTTGCATCTTTTTAACTTTTCTGTTGGTTCAAGTTGATGATTTGAAAGCAGGAAGAGGTGAATTGTCCATTCATATGTGATCAATAATAATAGAAAAGAGTGATGATAATTCAAGCCAGACGTGCTTGAATGATGACATAGCAGTAATTTAGGTCAAAGGTGAATGGTTGAATGGTATTCGTTTATTTAACATGGAAATTATCAATGAATGTAGTTATGGCTGCATAATATCAAACATCCATGTCAATTGTGGTGATTTCATGTCAGTAGTATTCATAGACTCGAAAGTGTTCAGAAAATTATCCATTGGCAATTGCTTGGTCAATGACGAGCAGACGTTGGACATAGGAGCAAGTCTCTCCTTCAGCTATGCTAACACCTTCAGTTATCCGCTCATTGTCACTTCTCTCACATGCGCTGCCTAATTAACTACTTCCATATTTCTTTATTTATTTCAATTCATCAATAATAATAATGTTCTACCATATTTTGGTTTATAGTGATGATAATATTGTACAATTTTTTATCTCCATTTCCTTTATCATTGTCGTTTCTTGAAATTTGACTCCAGATTTGTATAAAGTAAGAATGATTAAATTGTAGTGCTCTCTTAGAAAAAACTTGAAGAAGTTACTAATTTTAGTATATGACATTTGTTTTCTAAAAAATACTGAAACAATGGAGTGATTTTAGCATATGGTATTTTTCTTTTCATGTACTAAAACAAAATATGCAGGGTCCAGGAATAAAGCACCTCTCGTGAGTGTAGTTGAACATCTAATTATAAATGAATGGACATTATTGCATATATTTCAAGTCTTAATGTATGGAATTCATTAAGAATATTTTTTGAATTTACACCTCTTTCTCAATTGTGGAATTAAACCTATATATGTTTGTTGAAATATTGTAACTTCGAAGAATATTCTATATGTATTTCTTTGTGATCCCCGATGGTCCTACCGGGAGAGCCACTTGTATTTATTTGTACCCCGATGCTCCTAATCGGAAGAACTAATAAGAGTCATGAATCAGTCCCCTCTAATTGTAAAGGTGGGTCATCGGCACCCCAGTGTGGTTACTTGAGCCTACATGTGTAACTCGAGCCTACATGATTAACTCAAGCCTACATGATAGATGAGTTAACTTAAGTGAATGGATGAATATAAATAGAGGTGTAGTGCTCCTCATTTGGAACACGCACTCTCACTTGCGTAGTGCATTAGTGGAGAAGAGAAGTAGCTGGAGAAGGAGGAGGATCAGGATTTGATCTCCTTGCTGGTTTTATCTTTTATCTTTTATCTTTTATCTTTTTGGGGCATCTATATTGAGGAATATTTTGTTGGTTTTTTCTCTTTAGGGTTTTCCCAGGATAAATATTTGTGTTCCTTTTGTATGGTTGTGCTTGTCTATCTTTTAGTGATCCTGTTTATATGCTTTTGTTATGAAAATGAAATGAAGTACTGATGTCTTAGCTAAGCATATGAAAATTTAACATTGTATTAGAGCCACCCTGAAAGAAGACATTGTGCAGCTAAAGAATATATGGCTTCTTATTTTTTGGGTATCTATCCATGATCGATCAGCAGAAGAAGGCTATACTGACTCTCCATTGAAGGGCACATCTTTCTGTCGAAGCGGAATTCGATTCCGAGCATTTTCAGTTTTGGTGCGAAAAATTTGGCCTTTCTACAGAAGAATAATTTTTGAGTGAGCCCAGCATAGGATTTTTCTCCTCATCAAAATCGAAGTTTAGAGACCTGGATCAAGAAATTTGGTTGGGTGAAACTCTAGGAAAGTCAAACCCTAGTTTGACCCCGATCTAGAAAAACCCTAAATACTAAAACTGCTAAGTTTTGGTACATTCACTATATCCTAATATTGGAGAAGGATCAGGAGTTGAAAATTACAAAGGCCGAAGATAAAATCTTTATTCACACTGTATCCGAAATTCAGCCTCAAATTCACTATATTCTGGGAGATATGATCCCTCCAAGTTAGGGTTCCAGCCTCTTCCAGAATTCATCCCTAAACAAGACACCTAGGGATAATTGTTGTAGCATGGGATACAGAGGTCCAAAAGGAATTCCTAAAGATTTTCCAGAAATAGCATGGCCTTTAATTTCTTTTATCCAAATTTTAGAACCTGAAGATGAACCAGTGACACGTGGCATGCCGTACAATTGCACTATTCTGAACAGTCCTGTAACAGGTCACCTTGAGAAAATGATCATAAATTCAAATTGGTGAAACCAATTTTGATGAAAATTGTGCGATTGGATCAGGGACATGTGAGGTCACCTCAGTGAAAAATTTTAAACACAAAGGAGTAGTAATTTCGGATATATCATAGAAACAGTAACAAGAATTTCTGTATAAGAAATTGGAAAACTAGGGCTTCCTGTTCCGAGAGCTTCCCTCCACTGTTTTCAGAAAATGAGTACATTGGACAGCTCCATTTGAAGAGATATATATTTCTATATAATAATATCTAAAAGATTCCAATTTTTAAAAATTAGGGTTTCTCTGACAAATCCTAGATCAGCCAGCTCCGGAAGCAGGACAGACACCTCAAATCGGTAAGATCTAATCTTTTGCTATTTGCATTTGAGGTTCTCATTTCAAAATGATCTATCACATCAGCTTGATGATAAGCTTGGTGAACTTGAAAAATTCCAAGCATGGAAGTTGTTTATCTCTCTGAAGAAAATGAATTGGACACCTACATGAGTAGAGAGGTTCCAGTTCTAGAGGGAGATGAGCCTCAAAGACTTACACAAGAAGAACTTGATCAAGGCCAAGAAGATCATTGTTGATTCAATCACGAATCAACTTATACCACAAGTGTCTTCCCTAAAGACAGTGAATATGTTTGATTCCTTGATCAAGCTATTTGAAGATAAGAACTTAAATCAGAAGATGGCTTTGAGAATACAGGTGAAGAATGTGAAGATCCAGAATGAAGAACAACTTGAAGCGGTAGAAGAAGAAGTATGCAGAAGTGGTGATAGCCACCTTGAATGGCCTCCCAGGATCATGGGATTCATTCATGTGAATAATGTATGCCAAAATTAAGTGATTAATTTCATCTCGACTAATAAGAAGAGAAGAAGAAGATGGGAGCAATTGAAGATCAAGCTCTCACCATTCAAAGAAGATCCCTCAAGCGATGAGGAATATGAAAAATTCAATTCTTGAAGAACCTCTTATTCATATTATCATTTGGATAAGAAATGATGATTTCATGAATGAAGAAGATGATAAAGCAGAATGATCAAGATGGAGTCTACCCATGAAACAAATAAAAGATAAGTATTCAATTGCCATTTCATGATATTGTTTTTTTATGCATTTGATTGTATTCAGTTGATGTGTTATGCATGATAGATTGTTTACATTAATACTACTAATATGCATGTGATGGGTAAGTAGCTCATGGCACTATACAACTATCCAGTGCTACTTATCAAACCTCTTTGCTGACATATTGGATTAGTGCACAATCTCAATGATGTCATGGTAGAGATAGAAGGCATATAGAAAGTTTCTGTGAAATATGGATGAATGTTGTATTGGATAAATAGTTGCATGATGCATATGTTTTATGAAATAGTTCTAACCATGCAACTGGTGCATTTGAATTGTAGGAAAGGTCCTATACAACCTCCTACAAGAAAAGAAGGATGAGACTTGTTCCGAAGAACAAGTGATGACAATTCAATAAACATGAATCTGAAGCTCCCAGGGTCAGAGACACCATGATAGAAGAAAGAGCTTTAGAGAGCGGTAGATCCACCTCAAAGGATGAACACCACCATGGGTATGAGAGATAACTCAAGATGAATAAAAGAATGCTATAAAAGAAACTATGATCAAAGAATAACAGTTAATCATGGGGAATGATGTATACGATATGATTTCAAGACATAAAGGGAACTACATAGTATCCTCCATATGGATCTACAAGAACAAGTGTACAAGGAAAGGTTCGTTATTTTCCTTAGAAAGAATAGACTATGACATGACATACTCTATTAACCAGTATATATCAAGCATAGAACCACCTATACAGAATGAAGAAGGAAGATAATACTCCACTTCAGGGGGAGTGACTACAGAATATATCTGAGTTCGACGTAGTACGACATGATGGGAAGCTTCTTGATGGATCGAGACTTTACCAAGAGTAAAGTGGGTTCCAACCTTCAAAGTTGAATACAAAATACTAGGATATGTTGATGATCTGACAAGATGAACTCATGGAAGATGTTATGATGAAAGAATACTAGAATGATGTATGGGATATAGTTCCCAAACCAGAAGGAAAGAGTAGTGTATCCTCCAAATATACAAAATAGAGCATGCAGCTGACGGAAGTATCAAGAAGTATAAAGAAAGATTTGTGGCCAAAGGTTTCTTTCAGAAAAAGGGAATTAATTCTGAAGAGACACTTACTCCAGGAAGTAAGGTACACTTCCTTCAGAACTATCATGGTAGTTTCTTCCATGGTGAAGTAAAGACAAGCCTTCCTTAATGGTATGATTGAGAAAGAGTTTTACATTGAATAGTCATGAGGATTTGAATTTGAAGACAGATGGAATCACGTATGCAATTTGAAGAAGGCCCTCTATGGCCTGAAGCAAGCTCCCAGAGCTTGGTATGGAAGAATAGATAGTTTCTTGTCGAGCATGGGATTTACCAAGAATAAAGCTGATCCTAACCTTTATCTCAAGGTTGTAGAAGATGAACTTGTCATCCTATTATTATATGTGGATGACTTATCCTTGATAGGAAATGAGAAACAGATCATGGAAAGCAAGAAGAAACTAGCCGAAGAATTTGAGATGAAAGACCTTGGGTTAATGCATTATTTCCTAGGTCTGGAAGTATGGAAAAGTTCAGAAGAAATCTTTCTCAACCAGGGAAAGTATGCAGTAGAGATATTGAAGAGATTCAATATGTTGGAATGCAAAGTCATGGCCACACCCATGGACTCCAACCTAAAGATGTTAGCTGATGACCCATCAGAGTTAGTGGATATGACTCATTACAGACAGATCATTGGGTCATTGATGTACTTAACAAATACCAGACCAGACATTTGTTTTGCTGTGAACACCTTAAGTCAATATCTTGTTCAACCAAGACGGGTTCACCTAGTAACTGCAAAGCATGTGATGAGATATATGAAAGGGACTATAGACTTTGGTTTATATTATGATGGTAGCCATGAGTATAGATTGTATGGCTACACAAATGCATATTAGGCTGGAAGTATCTCAAATAGGAAAAGCACATTAGGTATATGCTTTTGTTTGGGGTCTGCTATGAGTTCATGGTTTAGCAGGAAATAGTCCAGTATTTCTCGTAGCATGGCTGAAGCAGAATACATAGCAGATTGCTCTACTAAGTTGTGAAGCCATATGGCTTCGGAAGCTGATATCAGGTCTCTTTGAACTAAAGATGGATACTGCATTGATTCTATGTTATAATGAGAGTTGTGATAACAGAGAACCCTGTGTTCCGTTATAACACATAGAAATCCGGTATTTCTACATTCAAGATAGAGATGCAGATGATGATGTTTCAGTATTTACATACTGTAGATACAGATGATGGTGATTCAATATTTCTATACTGGACATAGAGATGATGATGATTTTAGTATTCCCATACTGAAGATATAGATGATGTTTCAGTATTTACATATTGTAGATGCAGATGATGGTGACCTGATGATGCTTTCAGTACTCACATACTAGAGATACAGATGGTGATAGTTCAGTATTCACATACTGAATATGTAGATGAATATGGTTTAGATGATGATGCACTGACAAAGCCTCTGTCTCGGGTAAAGTTTGAACACTTTCAAGACAAGCTTGGTGTGGTTCAGAAAGACCTTCCTCGAAAGGGGGAGTAGTGATGTTGCAGTGGGATTGTATCATCCCTGGACACTTGCCCTAAAGTGACCCAGAGACCTTGGTCTTCGAGAATGAAGAGGGATTGTATCATCCTGGGACATATGTCGAGAAGTGATCTGGTGACTTCAGTCATCGAGAATGTGGTGGGATTGTATCATCCCTGGGCACTTTCCCAAAAGTGACCCGAAGACCTTGGTCTTCGAGAATGAAGAGGGATTGTATCATCCTAGGACATCTGTCCAAAAGTGATCCGGTGACCTCGGTCCCCGTGAATGTGGTGGGATTGCAGCATCCTTGAACTTCGGTTCAAAATGTATCTGGAGGTCTTGGCCCCCGTGAAAGTGGTGGATTGCATCATCCCTGAAACTCGGTTCAAAATGTATCAGGAGGTCTCGGCCCCCATGAAAGTGGTAGGATTGCATCATCCCTGAACTTCAGTTCAAAATGTATCCGAAGGTCTCGGCCCCCGTGAAAGTGGTGGATTGCATCATCCCTGAACCTCGGTTCAAAATGTATCTGGAGGTCTCGGCCCCCGTGAAAGTGGTGGATTGCATCATCCCTAAACCTCGATTCAAAATGTATCTAGAGATCTCGGTCCCCATGAATGTGGTAGGATTGTATCATCCTTGAACTTCAGTTCAGAACGTATTCAGTGACTTCGATACTCAAGAATGTGTGTTGATCCTATAATTCCTAAAGGAAGGTTTGTCTGAGTTCCACATCTGTGTTGATCCCATAATTCCGAAAGGAAGGATCGTTAGTAACTTTGTAAATACCTGAATCCTGTAATTCCAAAAGGAAGGATCATTGAATTGATCCCGTAATTCCAATAGGAAGGATTGTCTGAGTTCCACAAATGTGTTGATCCTATAATTCCAATAGGAAGGATTGTCTGAGTTCCACATCTGTGTTGATCCCGTAATTCCGAAAGGAAGGATCGTTAGTAACTTCGTAAAGACCTAAATCCTGTAATTTTGAAAGGAAGGATCATTGAATTGATCCCGTAATTCCAATAGGAAGGATTGCCTGAGTTCCACAGATGTGTTGATCTCGTAATTCCAATAGGAAGGATTGTCTGAGTTCCACAAATGTGTTGATCCCGTAATTCTGAAAGGAAGGATCATTAGTAACTCCGTAAAGACCTAAATCCCGTAATTCCGAAAGGAAGGATCATGTTGATGTTTTTATGATGATGATGATGTTTCTGATCGAAAGATCAGATGTTGCTGATGATGATGATGTTCTCTGATCGAAAGATCAGAATTTGCTGATGATGATGATGTTCTCTGATTGAAAGATTAGAATATGATGATGATGCTGTTGCTGACGATGATGATGTTTTCTGATCGAAAGTTCAGAATGCGATGAGAATGATGATGTTTCTCAACAAAAGATCAAAATGTGATGATAATGAGATCCTGATGATGATGATGTCGTATTATCAAAGTATGATGATGATGACGTACTGATCGAAAGATCAGAATATGATGATGAGTTGATGTTAGAGTATGATGATGTTCGGTTGATGATGGTTCTGATCAAAAGATCAGAGGCTGATTTTAATGATGAGTCTGATTGAAAGATCAGAGTATGATGATGATGTTGTTGCTGATCGAAAGGCCAAAGTGCTGAAGAAGATGTTGCTGATCTAAAGTTCAAAGTGTTGAAGATGATGTTGCTAATCGAAAGTTCAAAGTGTTGAAGATGATGTTGCTGATTGAAAGGTCAAAGTGCTGAAGATGTTGTTGATTGAAAGGTCAAAGTGCTGAAGATGTTGCTGCTGATTGAAGAGTCAAGATGCTGCTGATCGAAGCGGTCAAAGTACTGATGATGCTAAAGACTAAAGATTGAAGATGAAGGCTACATGATGTTGAAAATATTCCAATGATTTATAGATGTATCACCTTGATGATGTTGATGATGTCCTCTATCTCTCTCCTATTATTGTTGTTGTTGATGTTGTTATAGAATACCCTTCTCGTTAAGGGGGAGTGTTGAAATATTGTAACTTTGAAGAATATTCTATATGTATTTCTTTGTGGTCCCCGATGGTCCTACCACGAGAGCCACTTGTATTACTTTGTACCCCGATGCTCCTAATCGAAATAACTAATAAGAGTAATGAGGTAGTCCCCTCTAATTGTAAAGGTGGGTCATTAGCACCCCAGTGTGGTTACTTGAGCCTACATGTGTAACTTGAGCCTACATGATTAACTCGAGCCTACATGACAGATGAGTTAACTTAAGTGAACGGATGAATATAAATAGAGGTGTAGTGCTCCTCATTTGGAACACACACTCTCACTTGTGTAGCGCATTAGTGGAGAAGAGAAGTAGCTGAAGAAGGAGGAGGATCAAGCTTTGATCTCCTTGCTAGTTTTATCTTTTATCTTTTTGGGGCATATATATTGAGGAAGCTTTTGCTGGGTTTTTCCCTTTAGGGTTTTCCCAGGATAAATCTTTGTGTTCCTTTTGTATGGTTGTGCTTGTCTATCTTTCAGTGATCCTGTTTATATGCTTTTGTTATGAAAATGAAATGAAGTAATGATGTATTAGCTTAGCATATGAAAATTTAACAATGTTTATTGCCAAATGAAACCTATAACTAACATGAATTTAGACTTTTTACGTTTAATAGAACCAGTTTTGTCTTTTATATAACTTAACTTTTGAAGGCCATAGTATCATGTCAATATCTATAACTAACATGAATCTAGACTTTATAACTAACATGAATCTAGAATTTATTACATTTAAGAAACCAGCTTGGTCATTTATACAACTTAACTTTTGAAGGCCATAGTATGATGCCAAGAGATTTTTTTTAGTTATAAGGATATAATTTGTACATATGTTAGAGGAGACAAATTGGTCACAACAATTTCAACTCCTTAGTAATTCAAATACATTAATGATTTAATCCTTGTTCATATTTCATATTTTCCATATTTATGAGTCATTTCACATGCATTTTTAATTATGGTTTCATCGTCCTTGTGTCAAAATTGTAGTACATATCAAATATATGATAACACATTAAAATTCTAATCTAAAAAAAGAATAAACAATAACCAAAACCACAGAGATAAAACCAGACAAAAATGGAAAATCCATAACATTTACCTTTACCTCGAACGTTTACATAGACAATATCCCTTTTTATAGTTTTATAAATGTCTAAGATGCTATAACTCACAAAAACCCTTATCTAAGAAACCATAATGGCTAACCAAATCCATGGGAGAAAACAAGAGAACAATAGAATTTATGCATAACATATTGCTTTCTTATTTACTTACCCACATGTCTTTATTATAATTTTACAATAGGCCCACATTAAACTAACAATAAAGAGTAATAATTTATGATTACCATAGTTTAGGTGATGAAATAATGCATCCAGTTTAACTAGTCTTAGATAATTTCCTTGCAGACTCTCTTAACAAGGAGGAGTGTGCCTTCTTAGAGGGGTGAGATAAGTGAGAGGTGCTCATCATGACCTTCCATCTTCGAAGGTAGTCACATGATCCTTATTAGTTCTTAGCTGTTTAACTTGAAAGTGTTCTTAATTTTTACATATTTAAGAGTTTCTTTAAAAAATAAAAAATGACCAAATGAAATATTTGTCTCTTGTGAGTGTTGATGCAAAAAGTGCATTAAGACAAGGTAACGAGTGTCCTTAAAATAAAATAACATTAATAAATAATAATTTAAATAAACTAAATGTATTTAGACAAGATATGTGCATTCTACTATCTCCTATAAAAGAAAACAAAATAATGTTACTAAATTCCAACAAAAACAAAATACAAAAAGGATACATATAGTTTTTACCGTAGCCACTCATGATAATAAACTTAAAATAGATACACTAAAATATTTGAAATATACAGAAACTAGCTTGGACTCTTTACATTATCTCCTATGCTAAAGTAAAATAGAGACACCAAAGAATCTGCAGAGGGAAATAATCCTGGCCAATGTAACCACTAGATCATACACAATTAAGACAATACAACTTGTAAATGTTTTAAATAAATCACTCTACAACTTTGAAAAGAACTGTAACAAAGTTTGGAAAGAATATATGTGACAAGAGTAGGTTCACTGGTTCATCCACACTTTAGAAATGGTCCCAAGAAGTTGGTACACTTCAAAAGAGCTACAAAGAGGAACCATTAAGTTGAAAATCTTAGTTGTAAGATTTACTTAGACTTTTGAATTCACGGCGTGGTATAATATCATGAAGGATCTGAGTGATAGTGATCGAACTGCAATAATATCCATGTTTCAGAAGGATGTACGAATTGGAAAGAGATCGCATGTATGAAAATACACAATACCTTGTTAGACATGACATAAAAAAAAATAGAGGGGGGGAACTGATTGCAATCTTTTTGGTACCAACCCACTTCTTAACAATAACGAGCATTCAAAGTGGCAGGTCAGTGGTTTCATAGTGCAAAAATATTTGATCAAAGAGAACACGGTGTTCCCATGCGGCAGGAAGGATAGATTCCTTTCTGATAATTAATTGTGTGTATGAAAAAAAGAGACCATCAGTTAAGGTATTTATGTACCTTCACTACCCTACCCTGATCCTTTCTTACTGAAGGAAAACACTGTTATTGTATCCACCCCTGAGCAATGAACTAGTGAGTTTGTAGTATGGTCATCTCTATCTCCATCATAAGCACAGTTGAATCCAAGTTTGTATCACCCACCCCGATAATGGATGATAGTACTGGTTACATTCCACCGCATACGGGACCTATTAATGAACAAACTAGTCTAGTATTACAGCTAAAGGCTACTAAACCAGTTAAAAAGGAAAGATCAAGCACACTAGTGTCTCAGCAAGGGAAACAAACCAGGACCATAAAAACGAAGGGAAGAGAAGTAACAACCCTAGAACCAACCCCACCAGTAGAGGATTTTGAGACAAGGAATTTGTTTCCACCCTATTTCCCACCCCGACATAGAATTGCTCCAAAATATGCAATCTCAAAGAATGAAAGGACTCTGATGATAGTTTCCCTAATACCCAACATAATGAAGGTAGTAAATTATATTTTACCCAAGGTGGAAAAGCTATATTATGATGATCATGATACTAAGACCTAACAAGGCTTGGACCAAAAAAATTATATGGACATTTTGTAGGATACCCCGGAGTCGCCTCAATAATATGTTGCAAAGGAATGGGCTACACAACTAGAGAAATATGGCATATTATCGTTGATGTATATGCCACATTTTGGGCACTACACACAAATTAACACTTGTTTCAAGCAGTTACTTCTTCTTTTCCATGAATGGGTTCTCTGGTTAGGAAGACCTATACCTGTGGATGTTAAGCTCATCACCGCCATCACAGACTTTCTAGCTGCTGGAATGGACCCAACACCACTGCTCAAAAAGTACCAAGAGGTTTCCATAGCTAGACATGTGAAGGAAAAGTATGGCATCCAAAGAAGTAAAAGAGGGTTTTTGATCCGTACCATTAACAACTTGACTGTTAGCTTTGTTGGTAAAGTATTATCCTCTTAGTTACTCTGCAAAATGTGCTCAGACCAGTTACAAAGGGAGAAATTGTGCTCATGTATCTCTGCATGGTACGAACTTATATCAGCTAGTGTCAATTCCTGTTGAATGAGCTTATACATGACGCCACTAATGCATAGAAAAGCGGTTGGGAATTTTAGTGCTCATGGTTGTTGCTTTAAATTTCATTCATCGTATGGTCTGACCCACAAGAATATCAAGGGGTCAACTAGCAAGCACCTTATCAAGGGGAAAAATATCAGAACCTTTGGTATGAGAAGGACAAAAAAGAATGAAAGCAAGACAACAATATCGAACTCTTTATGCACGCGGAGTTTATATGACATCAGGTAAAGAACATGTATAGACTAGATGTCGCCATTGTACAATAGTTTTGCTCCATGGCTAAGTTTGAAGCTGCAACACACAATATTTACATGCATCCACACCAGCAGCCGCAACATGAAAAGATACAAACTAAGTTTATCATGACCAAGTAATAGATCCAATAAATTATTAATAAATGTCCGAAGGAATGACATTTTACAGGATCTGAAGAACAAATTCAACATTAGGCCAACAAATTACAATAAAAAGGAGGAAATCAAAGAAGAATACCACCAGGAAGATTTACACTCAAAAGAAAGTCACACCCCATCAATACCTATAGACCTAGAGTCAAAATCTTGAAACAATGGATCAATACCCCCAGACATTTGTGTAGATCTTGGATCAATCTGATCTTGAAACAATGGCTTACCTCTGCAGTCCTAATGAAAGAGGGTTGTATGTGCATACGATGTTGTTTGCTGTGAAAGTAGGAAGAAAAGGATCATCCATAGAAAAGAATGATGATAATTCAAGCCAGACGTGGGCAACGGTGAATGGTCCAATGGTATCCGTTTGTCAAATGCAGTTCTGGCTGCGCAAATCAAACATCCACATCAAACATCAACATCATGCAATTCTAGCTACATGTATTTCACATCACCAGTTTTGATAGACCCGAAAATTATCCATCGGAGATTTCTTGGTCAGTGGCGGCCAGGCATTGGACATTGGAGAAAGTCTCTCCTAATTAACTACTTCTTTCTTGCTTTCATTATTTCATACTTCTCAATAATAATATTGTTTTACCATATTTTGGTTTATATTGATGATAATATTATACAAGTTTTTATCTTCATTTTCTTTATCATTGTCATTTCTTGAAATTTGACTCCAGAGTTGTATAAAGCCAGAATGATTAAATCGTAGTGCTCTCTTAGAAAAAACTTCAAGTTACTAATTTTAGTATATGCATTTGTTTTCTAGAAAATACTTAAACAACAGAGTCATTTTAGCATATGGTATTTTTCTTTTCATGTACTAAAACAAGCTATGCAGTCCCAGGAGTAAAGCACCTCTGGCGAGTGTAGTTGAACATCTAATTAAAAATGAATTGACAATATTGCATATATTTCAAGTTTTAGTGTATGGAATTCATTAAGAATATCGTTTGAATTTACACCTATTTCTTTCCATTGTAAAATTAAACCTACAGATGTTTATTGAGAAATGAAACCTATAACTAATATAAATTTAGAATTTATTACATTTAAGAGAACCAGCTTTGTTTTTTATATAACTTAATTTTTGAAGGCCATAGTATCATGTTAAGAGTTTTTTTTTGTTATAAGGCTATAATTTGTACATATGTTAGAGGAGATAAATTGGTCACAACAATTTCAACTCCTTAGTAACTGATACATTAATGATTTAATCTTTGTTCATATTTCATATTTGTGGTATTTATGAGTGATTTCACAGGCATTTTGCATTATGGTTTCATTGCCCTCGTTTCACAATTGTAGTACATGTTAATGGAAAATATATAGCATTTACCATTAACTTAATGGTTTACATAGATAAAATCCCGTTTTATAGTTTTATAAATTTCTAAGATGTTATAACTCACAAAAATCCTCATTTAAGAAAACCATAACTGATAACCAATTCCATGGGAGAAAACAAAAGAACAATATAATTTATGCATAACATATTGCTTGCTCATTTACTTAGCCAAGTGTTTTTATTATAATTTTACAATATGCCCACATTAGACTAACTAGAAAGATTAAAAAAAAAATTATGATGACCATAGTTTAGCTGATGAAACAATGCAACCAATTTAACTAAGTGTGGGTGTGTGCAAGTTGATAAGCGTCTATTTGATGCGTTAGATCTAATAGAGAATTGAAAAATAGGCATCCATCAACTTACATGGATATTTTGAGACACTTACACAATGAATATTGCGAAGAGTAAAAAAGAAGAAATGTAGTAAATTCAATGACGTTTCCAAGTATATAAAATCTTTCTATTGAAAATGTTCTTAACGATCTAAAGTTAGATATTTTTTAATGGGCACTTTTTATTTTTGGGACAAATTATACGGTATATGTTTTTGTGGGTGCAACCTCTAAGTGACTAAATGAGGGAATCAACTTACTACAACTTGTACACATATATAGAATATATAGTACTAGTGCACGACTATTTTTCCAATAATAAAAATAATTTTTAATTTTTTTTAATTATCTAAGTGATAAAACCTCGAAAACGCTATGTCAATTGTGAGTGTAGCCTTTGAATATTTTAACACAATTATTTGGAAATGGTTTTTTTATAGCATGTAGAGTTCGGTGTTCTTTAGTGCACCATACAATTTGTTTTCACAATGGTTGAGAAACGAAAGAGTTATGGACGAAACACTAATAGTGTGTTTTTCGAGTCGGGGAGGGATGACTGAAGATAAATAAAAAAAATAGAAAAAATATATATTCTTGTTAGAAATTACATATTTGGAATCTGCAAATAAATCCTCATATGTTTATAAAATTTCATAAAAATTGGAGGTGTGCAGCATACTGTAACCAATGGATGAACACGAGCATATTGAAAATTTGGATATAATGCTCAATTAGCCATGGTTTATCATACTCCAAGGCATAGGCATGTTGAATCCGAAGCAATACCCAAGGCAGACACATAGGCATAAGAATTCCACTCTAGCATGAGTGCATAATCGAACTTATCATTTTGAGGGAATACATTTTTTAATTTAAACAAAATGCATGCTCATTATATTAAAGAAAAATAAGTGCACGTTTTTAAATATTGCAATGAGTTCTTGTTATGTAACTATATAATTGATCACATTGTCAATTATACCAATACTTTTATTATTTTATCCCCCCTCCCACTCCCCTCTTCTCCCTAACTCTTACTAAAACCCCCCTCCTCTCCCTACCTCTAAACCCCCTCCTCCTCTCCCTACCTCTAACCACCCTCCTCTGTCTCCCTAACACCCCACCACCCCATTCATCCTCTCTCTCTCTCTCTCACACACACACACACAGACACACACACACGCACGCCTATGTCCGCCCTTACTACTAACACCTGTATGTCCCCTCCCCCCACCACTAAAACCCCAACCCTTTCTCTCTACCTCTAACTCTTAAACACCTTCCTATTATTCTATATCTATTC
>LPNX010844160.1:13355-25027 GCA_001517045.1 Pseudotsuga menziesii | reverse complement strand
CTTATTGAATTTGACCACTTTATCTAAAAGAATTGGTAAGATACAAGATGGTTATGTTGTTGAACAAACATAACATAATAACATCATTTATTGTCTAAAGGTTTGAGTTGATTCTCTCATAAGTTCTACTCAAAATAATTCACTCATTAATAATCATATTCTTTATTTATTTTATGACTAAAAAAGATTATCCAAAAAAATATAATTTTATTGAGCAAAAAATTCTTAATTATTCAAAACACATATACAAGTCGCATACCATTCAAATTAATTGTTAACAGCATTGTCCACACTCCAACAAAATTCTATTTGCATATCCACCCCATCCCAAGAAAAATCCATTTACATGTCCACCCTACTCCAATAAAATTTTATTGACATGTCCACCCCACAAGAAAAAGAATATCCAAGAAATATAATTTTATTTACCAAAAAGTTCTTAACTATTCAAAACAGATATACAAGTCGCATGCCATTCAAATTAATTCTTAATAGCATTGTCCATGCCAAGAAAATTCCATTTACATATCCACCCCATCCCAAGAAAATTCCATTTACATGTCCACCCTACTCCAATAAAATTTTATTTACATGTCCACCCCATGAGAATGTATCCACATAACATCGATATAGTTTGAATAATAAGTTATAGAATTTTCTAGGTTCCTTCAACTCAAACTCAAACTCTTTCAAATTTTAGATATATATATAAAGTTTTTAAAAATGATAATACAGTATAAAATTATTGTTTCTTTAATATAAAAATTAAATATTTAATATTAATTTTATTTGAATAAAATAGATTTTTTTTTTTGTTGTTGTAATCAAATGAAAAAACTTATGTATTTTAACATATCAATACTTTAAGTGATCTAAACTCTAGACCATTTGCATCAATTTTCTGGTGCAGTGAGCTAAATTCTAGACTATTTGCACCCATTTGCTTGCGAAATTTTTGACAAAAATCCAATGAGAATTGTTGAAATTACAGTTTCAGGTTGTTGAAATTGTCCACGATGTTGAATCAATTTTTGCAACCAAAATTACAATTTCAACAATCAAAATGACAATTTCAGCAAAAGTATCTCAAGCCAAATTCCAGCAAATTTCACTGACAAATATACAATTAATATAGAGTTTAGCTCATTCCATACATAAAAGTTAAACCATTAATAATCATTCCAATTAAAATATGCCCTTACACTTCAAATTTAATCCATATTTATGCCCTTAACCTTCAAGTTTAATCCATATTTAGATCGCAGCCATCCTTTTCACATATGCACTATATGTATATTGGTTGCCAACATAACATATCTGATTCATTCGTCATGGCCAACAATAATCATGATTCAATATACATTGAAAGGGATACTGTAACTAATTTATCTTGATCATATGATTAGTTGTCAACATAAATAGCAAAACTGAAACTTATACTCCACTGAAGTTTATCTTGATTCAATGAATACTCCTGGAGTGCTCTATCAAGAAATTATGTTTTCTTTGAAAAAACATTTTTAAAAATAAAACTAAAACTAATATGTGGAGTCATTTCTTCTACTTCTGGTCCTTCTCTTCCTTTATCTTCAGTTTGAAAGAAGTGATCCTTCATTTTCTTCCTTCATCTTCATCTTCAAGTGTGAAAGAAGTGATCCTTCCTTTTCTTCCATCATCTTCAAGTTGGAAAGAAGTGATCCTTGATTTTATTCAATCATCTTCAAGTTTGAAAGAAGTTATCCTTCCTTTTCTTCCATCATATTCAAGTTTGACAGAAGTGATCCTGGATTTTCTTCCATCATCTTTAGGTTTGAAAGAAGTGATCCCTCCTTTTCTTCCATCATCTTCAAGCTTGACAACAGTGATCCGTCCTTTTCTTCCTTCATCTTCAAGTTTGAAAGAAGTGATCCTTCCTTTTATTGTTCTTCAAGTGGGAGAAGGAGGTACTCGTCGAAAAAGTCTTCTACGGAAGTATAAGAAATCTCTGGATAAATCTTTGACACCTCTACATCATTAGGTCCGTCGATTTCAAAGTTATATTGGCATCCTTTTATGAAGATGTCGTGTGTCAGAGAAGCACCGCATAGCAATGCATAGCCAAGGTACACATCTTCCAATTATGGCTTTGTAGCACCGCATAGTCAAGGTACACCACATCATAATGCTTCCATGCAGCCCTACACGGGTCAAATGGGAGGAGGATATTATGGCCAAGGCCATGGTATTTATAGCAATCAGCCTTACATGAACTAGAACTATCAGGGAGCGTGGCATAGACCGGCTCAACCTAGGCTCCCTTTCCTTGCAACCTTGAACTTACCTGACTTATCGAGACATATGAATGATCTAGTATCTCATGACCCGGCCTGGCCAGCTGTCCCTAACAAGCTTCCTTCGGACATTCCCAAGTTCGAGGGAAAAGCTGGAGAAGCTCCTAGTGATCATGTCACTACTTTTCACCTTTGGAGCTCTTCCAATTCCTTACATGACAACTCAATCCGTTTAAGGCTATTTCAATGCCACCTCACCGGGATTGTAGAGAAATGGTATATAGAGTTACCAAGGTGGGCATTCATTTTATTCGATGACTTTGCCATGAATTTCCTTAATCACTTTCAGCTACCCGTGTGTTACAATGTTGGTACAGAACTCTTGTAGACATTTCGACAAGACAAAGCCACACATATCTCGAATCATATTCAAGAGTGGCGTAGACAGAAGTGGTTGATTAAAGCCTTTATACCACCGAAATTTCTCCTTGAATGGTTCCTCAAGTAGTTGTTACCTTACATCACGAAGGATGTTTCTACATCCGGAGTCCAAAACAAGGAACAAGCAATCTTTAGGGCACAAGAGTTGGATTTGATCTACACTCAATCCAGACTTTTGTATGAGATTATACCTAACGCTCCGTGATCTAGTTTCAATCCCAAGATCAAGCCTGGACCACATGCCAATGGCATTGTGGGTTGTATAAGTGCCAAACCTGTGGATTCAGTTGTGAAACAAGTGAACCAATTGTCTATTAATCAATATGCTTTGGGACAAGCCACAGCTTCATCTTAACCCAACGAAACAATGATTGTACTTTCCGTGCAATCGTTGGACCAGAAGGGCAACCAACAGCCCGAAAGGAATAAGAAAAAGGGTAAAAATAATCGTAAGGGTGGGAACAAGAATGAAAATGCTAATTTTAATGACAAGAACACTCGTAATGCTGGGGGGGCAAGTAGTCTAAATGTAAGATAAATTTTCCTTGCAAATTGTGTAAGGAGGAACACCTCACTCACTTTTACCCTCATATGTAAGATGCCTCGAGATTCATATCACAGGTCCCAACTGTGCTAACTAATCCTTTACCCCATAATCAAAATATGAACTTGAGGACCAATGATCCTCATTGTGCATCGGGTGGAGATCACAATCTGCTGGAAGCCAATACTGGTCATGGTTGCATCAACATGGTACGTGCTACTAAGGTTGTGACTCATGCAAAAGATTATGGTTCGTCACAACCAGAACTTGGAAAAGAACCTGCTCCACCCGAGAGCCCTTTACGTATTGAAAACACTATGGATAAACTTGAAATTGCACCTTGCATTCCTAAGAGAGTCCTAAAGCATTCGAGGCACAATCCTAATTCCTGAGCCACCCAGAACTATTCCATTGTTGAGGATTTGGGCCAAACTCCTTGTGCGATGTCCATGCTTGAAGTACTTCAGAGTTGTCCTCCGCAAAGGAAAGCCTTGCTTTCTACTCTTGGGGTTAGTGATGATAACTCTTCTTCTATTATAAAATTTGAAACCATGGAACTACAACCTCTCTTGCCTTACTATGTGTCTCTTTTGATTCATGTAGAGTGTCTTAATATGACCATCAAATGCACTATGATTGATGAAGGCGGTGCTGCTTCTGTGATGTCTTTGTCATGTTGGAAGGGTTTGGGTTCTCCCGAGTTGTCTCAATCTGCTACTATGTTGACTGCCTTTGATGGTATATAATTTCGGCCACATGGGATTCTTCCTTCTCTTAAGGTCCAATTGGGAGGAAATACAATCATGATCGAGGTCTAGGTGGTTGATGCGCCCCTTGACTACAATCTTGTGCTGGGCCAGAATTGGATGTATAGTATGCAAGCCATAGCCTCTTCTCTCTTTCGAGTAGTATGCTTTCCATTTAATGGGAATATCGTTACGATTGATTAGACATCATTCCATAGTCCGAGTGTTAGTGCATCATTGAGAGCTTCTATCTCGATTATCGATCGTTCTCAGCGGGCAACTGGGAGTGTGGGTGTAGGTATGTATCCATCTCTTATGGGGACCTTTAGCTATCCTCCGCCCATTCTTATGATCGGATAAAGTTTTGGTGGGGCTTCATCTTCTTTGAATTTGGTGTCTTTTCGCACTACCCATGTGGAAGATCCTTGGATTCTTCCTTCATCGAGTCCTTCGAATGGATCTATCGAAATGGATGTGCCATTTCCTGTAGCGATGATAGCATATCAAGCAAATCTTGATTATGTTGCAGAGCCTAGTCCTTCCTCTTCGCGTACGGAGGAGGACGACCTATATGTGCTACTTGCATGGGCAGTTGAGTCCTCTCATGCACATGATTGACTTGATGATGTTTTTCCATTAGATGAAGCCATTATTGAGGCCATGTCTGGGGTTGAGCCACCTTGGGAAGAGTCACATCATAGATCATATTTTCTTCCTGAGGTTAACTGTATGGAGCGTGAGGACTTTAGAGAGATTCTTCAGAGAATATTGGTAGTATCATGGTTCCATTGAGCTCTCCTGGTTAGATGGCTGATGGGAGCATGGCGAATTTATCACCTACTATTCCTATCAATATTTCTCGCGATCCTGGTAAAGTTGAGAATGTCTACATTGGGGACGATTGTTCCCCTGATGAAATCAAGGAGTATACCGAGCTATTTAAAGAGTTTCATGACATATTTTCTTGGTCATACGAGGAAATTCTAGGTATCGACCCTCGTATTTTCGAACATGAGATTAAGACCTATTCGAATGCGAAGCCCGTTCGACAATGCTTGCGTGCGGTGAATCCTAGAAAAGCACCCGCTATTAAGGATGAGATAGAGAAGCTATTTAAAGGTGGTTTTATCTATCCTGTTCCCTTGATGAAGTGGGTTTCAAATCCTGTTTCAGTTGATAAGAAGCAGGGATCGATCTGTATATGCATTGATTTCTGTGATTTAAATCTTGCTTGTCCTAAGGATAATTTTCCCACACCATTTATTAATTAGATTTTGGATGAGTGTGCGGGAAGCGAGGTATTCTCCTTCATGAATGGTTTTTTCGAATATAATTAGATTCAGATCAAACCCAAGGATCAACATAAAACTGCATTTATTTGTCCTTGGGGTACCTTTGCATATCAGAAGATGCCTTTCGGTCTTAAAAATGCTAGAGCTACATTTCAGCGGGCTATGACCTTAATTTTTCATGATCTCAAAATGATTATCGAAGTGTATTTGGATGATATTGCTGCTCATTCTCGTCTGAGAGTGCGTCATCCATACCATTTGAGATTAGTATTCGAAAGATGTCGCCATTACTAGGTTAGGTTAAATCCTCATAAGTGCATCTATTGTGTGACTGTTGGTCACTTTCTAGGGTTCATTGTATATAAGGAGGGTATAAGAGTCGATCCCTTAAAGGTTGAGGCAATACTTCAATTGTCTCCTCCACATAATATTAGACATCTTCAGTGTTTGCAAGGCATGGTAAATTTTGTGCAGAGATTCGTGGTTAATTTTGCCAATTTGACTAAAGGCTTTATGCATGTTTTAAAGAAGGACACTACTTTTTGCTGGGATGAGTGAGCCCAGGAGTCCTTTAATGCTCTTAAGCAAACCTTAGCATTGTCCCCGTGATTTTTTTTATTTATGTGGCCATGTCCATAGAGACAGTTGGTATGGTTTTGGTTTAGGAGGATGAGGAGCTCCACAAGCATGTCATATATTATTTGAGCTAGAACCTTATTGATGCAGAAATCTGTTATTATCATGTAGAGAAACTTTCCTTGGCCACCGTTCATGTGGTTCAGAGATTGAGACATTACATTCTTCTTTTCTAGAACTTGGTGGTAGCTCATGTCAATCCATTTCAGTTCGTCCTCACTAGAAGGATGATCGGGGTAAAATACAATAAGTGGATTGTTATTTTGAAAGAATTCGATCTCGAATTTGTTTTGGTGAAATCGAAGAAATCGTTGATCTTTCCAGAGCTCATTTCTGATTTTCCAAGTGTGGAGGAGGAGGAGGTTTATGAGGATACGTTTTTCGATGAGCATATTTTCCTTATCTCAACTTTGGATTCATGGTATGGGGATATCATTGTATATTTGCAAATGTTGAACGTCCTACTCACCTTTCACGGGATGAGCGACGACGATTACATCATGTAGCTAAGAACTACCTTATAGTGGATAACACTTTGTACCACTGTGGGGTAGATTCCATTTGCGGTGTTGCTTAACCCATGATGAGGCTGAGGTTGTGCTGAATGATTGCCACGGAGGGGCGTATGGTGGCCATTTATCTGGGCTTTCAACAGCCCAAAAAACCTTGAGAGCAGGATATTTTTGGCAGTGGATCTTTAAATATTGTGTTAATGCGGTCAAGAAGTGTCACCCTTGCTAGCTATTTGCACACAATATGCGCTCACGTCCTGCCCCATTACATCCGATTATCACCGCCAATACATTCACCAAGTGGGGGCTTGACTTCATGGATTGCAACACAGCTTTGGCTGGGGGGCATCATTACATTATAGTGGCTGTCGATTATTTCAAGAAATGGGCAGAGGCTATGCCCATGATTAAATATGATAGTGAGACAGCCGTGCATTTAATTTTCAACCAAATTATTACTCGGTTCGGCATTTCGAAAGAGCTTTTCACTAACCATGGTAGGCACTTTCAGAATAAAATGATGGAAGAGTTGGCTTCAAAGTTAGGGTATAAGCAGGAGCACTCCTCTTCTTATTACCCTTAGGTGAATGGATAGGTTGAAGTAGTGAATAAATCACTTAAGTCCATTCTCCAATGAACCATCACGCAAATCAAGAAGAATTGGCATATCATGTTATATCTTGCTTTGTGGGCCTATAGAACCGCGGTTAAGACTGCCACCGGTTTCTCTCCATATCAGCTCATACATGGGGTGGAGTCTGTCTTTCTAGTTTAATGTGAAATCCCTTCATTGAAGCTATCTATAGAACTTTTACCAGACACTTCTGCATTGGAGGAACATTTGGTCCACTTGGAGCAACTTGATGAGCATTGCCAGGATGCCTTAGTGGCTTTAGAAGTAAATAAGCGTCGCATTAAGGTCCAATATGATAATTCTGTCCATCCGAGGAATTTTAGTGAAGGTGATTTGGGCCTTTTGTGGGATCAAGATAAAGAACCCTTGGGGGCAGGGAAGTTTAATCCCATGTGGCATGGTCCTTACATAGTCAAACGTGTGTTAGAGAAGGGCGCCTATGAGCTGGTGGATTATGAAGGGACAACCTTGGCGGAGCCTAGAAATGGGCTCTGTCTTAAAAAATACTATGCATGATCTTCAGCTAGGGCTAATTGTTGTATATTATTGTACATTTTTTTGCATAGTTAGATTTTCTTATGGTGATCGGGTTTGTTGATTAGCTTTTGTTTCTTATGGAAAATGTCGATGGAGTCTTCCACTTACATAGGATTCACTGATGGTGCTAGCCGTCACACTCAAAACTCAGCTTCGACTGCTTGGGTGATTTATACTCCTACGAGTCAAGTATTGTCTTCAGGAGGCATATGTTTACAACCTTCTTCAAACAATGTTGCTGAAGATAGTGCCGTTATCGAGTTATTGCAGGATGCCATTTCACATGGTGTTCTCTTTCTTGAGGTACGTCTTTATTCATAGTTAGAGGCTTCACAGCTTAATGGATTGTATCGTATTAGGGATCTAACATTATTATGAAGATTCTTACGTGTGAGATTGCTAGAATAGCAATTTGAGAACATAACATACATACATGTCTCAAGAATTTTTAATCAAGTTGCTAACTCATATGCTAACTATGTGTTAGATTGGAATTTATTTCATAGACCATAAGCATATCACAAACATACATTTTTACACACATGTAAATAAATAAAATCGATCATCATAAAAAAATTTCATTAACATCCAAAATGTGACGTCATAATACATAAGTGTCATAATACAAAATCGGGGCTTCCGAGCCACCAAAATATAATACAGAGTAGTACAAAAATAAATACTCTTAGGACTCTAGGCCTGAGGAGGAGGAGGAGGGTTCTGATCATGGTAGCACACCACAACTCTAGCTAGCCATTGAATTAATTGAACCCATGCCCATGGTACACCAACCACTTGGTGCTGCATGGCCTCAGGCAAGTCCTTGACTTGCAGCATGGGTACCCTGTGTGTCAAGCATACAAAGTTTGTGTGGATGCTTTGGAGTGTCCACTCTGCATCCGCACCCATGATGTCATCTCCTCTTCCCCTCCATCTATGACGAGGGAAACCATCAGGTCGTCGTGGTCCAACATCTACATACACATGACAGATTGTCACTATGTGTCGTCACACCAAAACATGTCTTTTGAGTCAATATATAAAAAAACACAAAAAATTTAATAATTCAAAAAACTTAAAAAGAGAGTTTGGGATTCGTTACCTATGTTACCATATGCTACTCCTGGTGGTAGAGGCATGTCCGAATCTCCCCAAAAATATATCCCTACATAGGGGTAGTCATCGATGGAAATGATCTGCCGCCACCACCATGGAAAGAAGTCTACTGGGTAGGGTTTATCCACCCTACCTCCGCCCAGTCTGCGCATAACATTTTCCCAACGTCATTGGGCCAAATCTCAAACTCTGTGTGGAGGAATGTCCACTCTAGGGCTTAGCCCCGGTACATGCTCAAAGAATAACATGCTCAGTATGCTACCGAAACTAAAGTTTCTCACCCTACCCATCTTGAAGTCATCGAGCTACTGCTTCATGTTACTCAACAGCATAGTGCTCCAGTCGTGTTGATGTATATGTAACTTCGGAATGTATTCTTATGTATTGTAACCCGATGTTTATTCCGGGATGTTTCTATTATATATTTGAGTCATGTTGTCATGCCCTGACGTTCCGATCGGGAGGATCAATAATGTAAACAAGTCTTGTCAAGTCATTGTGTAAGTCCTCACAGTTTTGGGGCACTTGAGTTATTATACACTAATTAAGGTGTAGGCTCGAGTAAGTAATTGTTGGTTGGGCCGACATGATTAAGTACACTTCAAGTGAATGGAAGAATATAAATAGAGAGTGAGAGTCTCTCTATTTATCACTTGTACTACACATCACTCTCTCACTCAAGTGAGGCACATTAGTGAGGAAGGAAATACTGGGACTAGACAGAAGAAGAAGACTACTGCTGTCGGGAGTGCATCTTACTATTTTGGGGTCTTACATCTTGTGGTGATTCTATCTTTGAGGAAGTTGCGGGGTTTTCTCCATTTATGGTTTCCCCGATCAAAACCTCTTTGTGTCTCTTGTCTCTTGTGATGTGCTTATGTTTTATTGTTGTGCTTGTTATTCTCTCAGTGAAAAGATCCTAAGATCATAATGCTTGCTTATATGATGAAAAACTAACATGGTATCAGAGCTAACCTGAGAACAAGACACTGTGTAGCTGCGGGAACTAGGGATTCCTAGTTTGTGGACATTCCTCCACATATTTTCAGCAAAAGTAAGGTGGAACAACTCTCCTCCTTAGGGCGCATCTTTTTGTCAAAACGGAATCCGATTTCGAGCATTTTCAGTTTCGATGTAGAAATTAGGGATTTCTACAAAAGAGGAATTTTTAAGTGAGACCAACATAGGACTGTTCTCCTCATCAAAACCGAATTTTAGAGACCTGGATCAATAAATTTAGTTGGGTGAAACTCTGGAAAAGTCAAACCCTATTTTGACCATGAGCTAGGAAAAACCCTAAATACTAAAATTGCTAAGTTTTGGTACCGTCACTATATGCCGAGTTTGGCGACGTATCAGAAACTAAAAATTGTAGGGGTCGAAGATAAAATCCCTATGAACACTATGTCCAAAAATCCACCTCAGATGCACTATATTCTGGGAGATATGATCCCTCCACGTTAGGGTTCCAGCCTCTTCCAGAATTCATCCTTAAACAAGACACCTGAGGAGAATTGCAATATCTTGGGCTACAGAGGTCCAAATGGAATTTATGAAGATGTTATCGAAAGGGAGTGGACTGTAATTTCAGTTTTCTGAATATCATACTCAGAATATGAACCAGTGACACGTGGCATGCCATACAACTTCGCTGTTCTGAACAGTCCTGTAACAGGTCACCTTGGGAAAAGGATCATAAGTCCTAAATGGTGAAACCAATTCTGATGAAACCTATGGTGTTGGATCCGGAACATGCAAGGTTACCTTATTACAAAATTTCAGACACAGAGGAGCATAAATTTTGGATATATTACAGAAACAGTAACAGGAATTTCTGTAGAAGAAATTGGAAAATTAGGGCTTCCTGTTCCGGGAGCTTCCCTCCACTATTTTAAGAAAAGGAGTACATTGGACAACTCCATTTGAAGAGATATATCTGTCTATCCAATTATATCTAAAAGATTCCAAGTTTTGAAAATTAGGGTTTCTGTGACAAACCCTAGATCAGCCAGCTCCGGAACCAGGACGGACACCTCAAATCGATAAGATCTAATCCTTTGCTATTTTCATTTGAGGTTTTCATTTCAAAGTGATATATCACATCATCTTGATGATAAGCTTGGTGAACTTGACAACTTCCAAGCCTAGAACTACATGATCTCTCTGAATAAAATGGATTGGACACCTACATGAGTATAGAGGTTCCAATTTCAGAGGGAGACGAGGTTAGAATCCTTTCACAAGAAGAACTTGGTCAAGGCCAAAGAAGACATCGTGCTCACGCTGTAGAAGATGATGAACCATCCAGAAAGAGATGCAGATATGAAAGTGAAGATTCTTCAAGTGAGGATGAATATGTTCTGATATCATCTCTCACAGGTAACATTACTCATGGAAGTGATGATTGGCTTATAGACAGTGGGGCTTCCAAACATATGATAGGATTCAAGGAATCCTTTGTAAGACTGTCAGAACACAAATCACCTCACAAGGTGAAACTAGGAGATGACTACCAATATCCAATAAAAGGTAGTGGGGAATCTTCATACAAGCTAGACTCTGATGGTCAAGCCATCATGTGGCCAAAAGGAAATACTATCGATGATGCGGTAGTGATTGGAGAACAAGAAGGAGGCTTGTACAAATTGAAGGGCCATCCAGAACAAGCCTTGATCCATGACACAGTAGAGCCAAATGAGCTTTGGCATAGAAGGCTTGCACATGTGCATTACAGAGCACTACCTATTGCAAGCAAAGCTGTTGAAGGTCTTCCTGAATTTCAAGCTATTTGAAGGGAAGAACAAAAATCAGAATATGACCTAAAGAAACCAATTGAAGAATGTGAAGATCTAGAATGCAGAGACCATGCAGTCATAAGAGTCTCTCAAATCAAGAACAACTTGAAGCCGAAGTGAAGAATGCAAAGGTGGTGATGGCCACGTTG
>LPNX010844083.1:314977-333781 GCA_001517045.1 Pseudotsuga menziesii | reverse complement strand
CTCAAAAACTATAAATAAGTGGTGAAGCCCCCTCATTTCACATCCACAGTCATTGCACCCTTACTCTGCCAAAACGTCTCGTGAAACCCTAGCTTACCATCAAGTTATTTTTCTATTGAGAACCCCTTTTGGCCTATTTTCCACCATCGGAGAAGGAGAAGGAGCAGCTTGGAGCTCGAAGCCACCGACATCGGATCAGCGCAACGGACTCCACCAACCTCCTCATTGGAGGTAATCTTAATCAAAACCACCATTATTCATTTATTTACAGTTTTTGCTTATTGTTCTTTACTTTTACTGCTTTAGCTTAGTTTTCATTTCTGTCTCGTTTTATTTACATTATTGAACTGCTACTAAGGAATCCAGATTCCTTAGTAGGTGCTCATCAGCACAAGCTAGGGTGAAAACCCTAGCTACAGTCCTATACTCCCATAATACAACGTTAACTCTGAGGTCCCAACCATTCCTTTGACTGTTGCAGATCTTAGTAAGAGCGTTTTCTAAAATCTTGTTAAAGGCCTCCACTGTACCATTAGCTTGTGGGTGGTAGGGAGTGCTCTTATGGTGCTGTGTTTGGAATTCTTCCGTCAAGGCCTCAATGGTGCGATTCAAGAAGTGTGTGCCTTGATCGCTCATCAAAATTACTGGGCATCCAAATCTAGTGATGATATTTTCAAAAATGAATTGTGTGGCTGTAGCAGCATCACAATTTCTTACTGCTTTGGCCTCTGCCCACCTGGTGAGGTACTCTGTTCCAGTGATGATATATCTCGCACCAGTTCATTTTCCTAGTGGGTTGATAGGACCCACAAAGTCTATAGCCCACTTGTCAAATGCGCGTAGTGTAACCTGCGGTCGCAGCGACATTTCATCTCATCGTGAAGGTTTTCCTACCGTCTGGCAGATATTGCAGCATCTGCAAAAGTCCTTAGTGTCTTTATGTAAATTAGGCCACCATAATACTGCGGCTAGGATTTTCTACACAGTCGGCTTTCCTGCGAAATGACCTCCTACAGTACCTGAATGTGCTTCTCTAATAATAGCCTCTTTTTCATGCGGCATCACACATCTACGCAGGACTTCATCTGGACCTAACTTGTATAACTGTCCTGCGATCAGGGTGAAGTCTGCTGCTTTAACAACCAACTGCCTCTTTTGATGCTTGGTAAACTCCTCAGGTGCTCTTCCTGTAGTGAGAAAGTGAATGATATGAGCATAGTACTCATCTGTGATTTGGATAGAGAACAACTGCGCATCTGGCAAATTTTCCTCTAGATTACTTGGCTCTTCTCCTGAGTCTATTCGCGACAGATGATCAGGTCCGGCGTTCAATCTTCCTGGTTTCACAATGATTTCAAAATCATACTCCTGAAAGAGGAGTAACCATTTGCAGATTCTTCCCCCTAACACTGGCTTATTGACCAGATACTTCAATGCGGAATGGTCAGTAAACATTTTGAACGAAGCACCCAACAGGTAGTGCCTGAACTTCTGTAGCACGTACACCATAGCAAAGCCTTCTCTTTTTGTCGTGGTGTAGTTCTTTTCTAATGGAGTATGCGATAGGATGATTGATACCTCCTTCTCTTGGTTGCGTTAAAACAACCCCTAGTGCGATGCCAGATGCATCCACATGTACATGAAATGGCTTAGTCCAGTCTGGAAATACTAAGATGGGTGCTGTAACCATCTTCTCTTTAAGTGTGTTTAGACTCTGCTGGCATTCCTCATTCCATAGGAATTTTACATCTTTCTTTAACAGTTTTTCCATTGGTGCTGTAATCTTTGCGTATCCCTTGATGAATTTTCTGTAGTACCCGATATGACCAAGTATTGTCCTCAATTGTTTGACTGAGTTAGGTGCTGGAAGATCTATAATGATGGCAATCTTTGCGGGATCTACCATCAAGCCTTACCTGCAGACAATGTGACCCAACAAAATACCGAATGGCGCACAGAATATACATTTTTTCAAGTTCAGAGAAATCTGGTACTGCCTACATTTCTCTAACATTAGTCTTAAATATCCTATGTGCTTGTCAATTAATCCAAACACATTCCAATCATCAAAATAAACTTCTAGGAATTTATGGATGTATTCTTTAAATACAACAACTACTACTCTAGAAAAGATAGCTGGTGCATTCTTAAGACCAAAGGGCATTACCGTATACTGGAATGAGCCCCATTCTGTTGCAAAAGTGGTCTTATGTCGATCTTCTGGGTGGATTCTGATCTGGTGATAGCCTGAAAATCCATCAGTGAAGGAGTAGACCTCTGGTCCTCCCACATTGTCTAGTACTTCATCAGTGAAAGGTGTCGAAAATGGATCATGAAGCGATGCGTCGTTGAGTTTATGCAAGTCGACACAGATCCTGATGTCTCCTTTGGTTTTCTTTTCTTACACGACCATGGGACTAACCCATTCACTCTCTTCCACTGGCTCAATGATGCTTGCTGCTAGCATCTTATCGATCTCATCCTTAACGTTTTCTTTGTAGCGCGGATTTAATCTATATGGAGGTTGCTTGACTGGTCTAGCATCCTCTTTCAATGGTATCCTCATTACTCCCAGGTCTCTGACTATTCCCTTCATCTCTGTGAACTTGGTGGGAAATAGGTCCTGATAGTCGTGTAGCAAGTCTGTAATCTGTCCAACTGTTTCATTATTCCAATAGTCTCCAATAGAGGGAAACTTTGGTTCTGTGTCTGAGCCAATGTTGATCTGTTTAATCTTGATCGGTTCTGTGATTGTTGGGGTTTCTAGCTTCGGTCCATCAACATCGCGAGTCCCCTCTGACTACGGAATGTTGATGTTGCAAGGATCCTCATCCTCCTCCTCTGGTTCTGCTTCAAAGTTATAGCGCTCGAGTGCTCGAGTACCTCCTCTAACTGAATGGCCCACTCAGGTTGAGCTGACACTGATAGGGTACAATCCTCAAATATCTTAATCTTTATTACATCTAGGGCCTGGTCAACACTTGGATACTCATATTCAAAAGCGAAGGTGAGTAGAAAGCTGTCTATCATAAGTGGCCATGTAGTCATTCCCTTGCGCAATTCAGTCTCTGTGTACCAGTTCCTTGGAACTGTATCCAAAGTGTGAATGAATCGGTGAACCCATTCATCCTCGGGAATGTCTGACCAATTCCATTCACACGTCTGAATATGTGACATGGGGTCACTTTCTCTTGTGTATCTCTGCTGGACATACTCTTTGTTGGTAGAGAATCTGATCGCCATCAATCTCTTAAGATCATCCCATGATGCGATATTCTCTTTATGTGCATACCACCATCTTGCAGGTGTGGCTCGTACTGCAAGGTCCATAGCTGCGATCCTCTGCTTGTGAGGAATTTGTTGTTCAAACTACATGAGAAATTCCTGGATATCTGTTAGACCATGAAATGATGGAATCTCGTTGATCTCTGCGCCAATCCATCGCAGTGACTTAGTCATGTACGCGCATCTGCGTGCTGAAACTTCGTAAAGTCTATTCTGCCAGTTCTCTAGACCAACATCTGAATCCGATGCGCATGAGCTGTCGCATCGCCAACTAATGTTTCCTTCTACGGTTGGATTGATGTAGTAGCTCTGGTTCGCAGTCATCTGATAGAGACTATCCATGTTACGTGCCTCTTCCTCTGCTCGGATAGGTTCAATGTATCTAGGACCCTGCCTCTTCGCCAACTAATGTTTCCTACGGGATTGTTCTGAGTCCCGATCTGTTTCTGTGGGGTATAAGGGTGGTAAGGGATACCCCCTTCTGTTCTGTCTGTGGTACCGTGACTCTGTTGTCTAGTATTATCTGAACTGCCTTCAAATATGGGAGAGCTAAAATCTACTTTGTATTTCTTTCCACTACGTGTACGTCCAATGTCATCAAAATCACTTTCAAACTCTTGTGACATTACTATCTTTACTTATTCATCTGAAACTAGATCCATTGTTCCTTTTTCATGTAATAACATCTTAATGGACAATTTTAAAGATTTTAGGTACTTACCGCGATATCCTTTGAAGAAGTACCACTCAGCCTCGCTGAAGCTTTTTCTCTGTTCAACTGCAAACTCTGTGACGAAGCCTTCTAGCACACTCGCAAGCCAGAAGTCTATTGTCCTCGTAATGGGATTATCAAGGTTCTTCACGGTCTGAATCAACTCTGGTGTCCAGAAAATGTTTCTTTTCTTCTTGAATATGTTCTTATCAGTCAGCTTTGATAACCAGTCGTAAATCTCGTTCCCATAGGTCGCAAAAAATATCGTATGCAGGTCTGTAAAGATATGTTTTTGTAACCAGTCCTCTGTACTCAGTCTAGGACTCTTGTTCTCGTGTTCGAAAAACTCTTTCTCCTTAGACTCAACCCACTGGTTGAGTTCGTCTCTAGTAGGATGCCAACAGAACATCAGTGCTTAGTTTGTTCAAAACCGGCAACGGAACCATTTGTTGGTCGCTGGGCAGACCCGGGTTTACTGTAATGTACCAACAACACCCCTAGCTCACTGGCCCTTTCGGAAACAGACCACGGAGCGGCCTGAAGTCTCACCCGAAGTGATTCTAATGGGTTGGCCAAAGACTCAAGTGTCTTCGACCAGGTTCTGTAGCATCCTATGTGCGCCTCGCAGCTCTTCTCAGCCCGTGAGGTCTCTTTCTGCGACACGATGCGCAGTTTCCTCTTACACGCAATGACTCTAGCCCTTATCGCATCGTCGCGTCCTGGGTAACACGTAACTCTCTCCTACGCTCGATCCTTAACCTGCAATACTGTGCACCACATCTCCTCTGATGGTGCGATATTGCCTCCCTGCGATATCCTACCGCTACGGCTCAGCGCACTTAGCGTTACTCGTGTTCAACTTACAGGACTCAACATACAAGGCTGCTTTATACTACGACTCTTGACTGTCTTTAGTGAAACATAGACAAACTCTTATATAGAATACTTAAAGACTCGACATGCATTTATCCTTCTATAATGCTGTGAACTGAATAACACATACATACATTTAACTGTAAGCAAAGTTCATGTAATGAGTGACAGATACAACAAGCAAATACAATCACATGAATCAATCACATAACACTCTGATTTTACGTGGTTCACTTCCAGGGTAGAAGCTACGTCCACAGAACTGTGTTTTATTATATCTTGAGAGAGTACACAGTTCTGCTGCACCGCATATGTAGCTAGAGATCTTCTGGGTAACTCCGCACTCACTGCCTGGAGCCCTTCTCTCCTAGATCTCTTCTCTATCTCTATATTTCCTTCTTACAATATTCTCTCTCTCTCTCTCTCTCTCTCTCTGTCAATCCCTGCGGATTGTTACATACATGCTCAATGAGCTAGCTACTGGTTACAGTAATATAACTACTGCTGATAACAGAACCAGAGCTCAACTCTATTATAATACAAGGTAACTGTGAGCTAACAGACTCAATGGCTAACTAGCTAGCTAACCTTTTTCAATACAAAATACATCCCTTTATAGGCGGCCCGAAGGTCTTGCCATTACAACACTGTGGGCCTGTCCCAACAGTAACCCAAAACCCTAACTAGTGACAGTCGGCATATCTGTACTTGGGGTAGATGCTTTCCGTCACACCACTGCTCTCTACAGTCTTCCATGCTTCCTGGTGCTTACCATGGGTACTATGCACCGCTTCCCGTCTTCTGTCCTTCGTCTTCAATACCTCGGCCTCGTCGCTCCTTTTCCTTTATGAGGGTAGCTGAGCCCTCCTGTCTTTGCCGCTGCCTTCAATGCAGTGGTTGAGCTCTCTCCTCTCGGCCGTTCAGGTACTGTCATCTTTCTTGACTTCTCTGTCCCAACAGTCATGGTTTCCGGCTCTGCTTTGCAGCTAGAAACATGCTACGGCGTCGTAGCTCTACCTTATCTCTTTGTCTCCGCCAAAATGGCAGCTTATCCTGTAGCCGCGGGACTTTGCTCCATCAAAAGATTTCATAAATCTTGTAGTTATGCATTGAATGGATGCATATGAAGGGTGAGAGTAAATGATTACCTAAGTATAGATGCAAATGTTGTGATGCATTGCATGAATGCACTAAGATAGCGCATGTGATATTATGAATAACTAATGGCTGAAATGATGAATTGATGACAATTCTGGAACCATTTCAAGAGCTGCTATGCATGCAGGATAGTAAGTGCATGAAGAAGGTAGCCATGATCGACTAGCTATCAGAAATTCTCTATGGAAGGGCAAGGTGGTACAAATGATACGCTTGTGAAGTAAGTAGTATCTAAATGTTTCATTTAAATTACATGAATGATGTGACTGTACCCTGTAATCTAAAGTATGATAATGATTGTGTGACATAAATGAGTTTTGGTAATATTGATGTGATTAACAGCTGGAAGTATTGGAATTTTATAAATTCTAAAAATGATTTAGTGATTGTTGCAGCAATGAAAAGGTTATATGCATCAACACTTACCAAGTGTTTGGCTGATTGAAGTTCAGGTTTCGGGTAGATTGTTTGGAGCATGGCAATGAGAGTAAGACCATGACAAATGCCAGAAATCTACCATGTGAAAGAGCCAAACCTCATGAGAAGAGTCTCATGGCCGTGAAACTAGTTTATATGCATAATGAGTTGTCAAATTTGAATTTGTGAATTTCGGGTTTGAGAAATTGCTGACAACTACTAATCATTATTGGCTTGCATAGAATTGTGTCAGGAGGGTGCAATGAAAGTGGGTGTTCATGTTATGAAGCATAGAATTATAATGGGCATAATGGTGTTGCTTACAAGAGACCCACAAATTAGGATCACCTCATTGCCAAGCAAATCAATCTCTGTAGTAAACATAGTTGCAAATTCTCATTGAATTTAATTAATAATGGTATTGCTTGGTTATGGAACAATCAAATTTGGATTGTATTATCAGATAATGACTGACTATTTGGCTATTTGATGAATGTGCCAGGGGTACACACTGCAGGAAGATCATGTGTGCTGGTATGCAGGAGCCAAACTTCATGGGAAGGTTTTCCCTTATCTTGGAATGGGTTTCGGGTGAAACTCCATTGGACATTTTGGAAATGTCTCATCTACACTACATGTTTGGTAAGCAACATGAGTGAGATGGTATAGATTATGTCAGTAAGACATGTGTGGATACGACATGAAAAGAGGAGTTGGGATGGAAAACCGAGGGACTGTCAACTCAGAGAAGGGAGCCCCCATTCCTCCTTAACGAAGGAAAACTGCTTCGGCAAATGGATAAGTGTTCTGTGACCCTAGCTAAGAATACGCATGTCAAATTGTTAAATTCAATATGCAGAGCATGTTTTGATTTTGTTTTCGTTATGGCATATTGCTTGAGTATACATAGGGCCTACATGGCACACACCGGAAAAGGGTGCACACTTTCCCGATGTCGGATCATGGAAGGGTTTTTCAATATTGATTACACCCTAGGGAGTGGACGCACTCCTGGTGTCTCAATACTTATAGTGTTATCAATATTCGGAATAGCCACAGATATCATTTTAAATATCGATGTTTCGGGTCCACAACATGACTCATCATCAGGATGGTGTGATGTGAAGAAGAGTAGGCGATCTCAGTCTTGGTTATTAATACTGAATTGCAGAGAGTATTATGAGAAAATGGTATGGTTTTAAGTTTTCTAATGTCGGTTTAAGAATAGGTTTTTAATAGTTTTTCATATTAATTTATTAATATTTTCATATAAACTATGTTATAAATAGAACACAATTAATTAGGTTAAGAATAGGTTTTAAGAATATTTTTAATGTCGATTAAGAATGGGTTTTAATTAGGTTTTGGTATTAAATATAATAGTTTATAATATTAATTTACTAATATTTTTTTTTTAATTTTCGATTAAAAGTTTTCAAACTAAGGTTCGAAAATGTCAAAAGTATAGGTTATCTAAATATAATAGTAAAGCTAAAACTATTCAAAGGTTTAAATAACAAGAAGTGGCAAAAAGGTAGTTGAAATTATTTAGGGTAAAGGTTTTCTTTAAAAACTAAAGCCAAAAGGTTAAAAGTGAAGTTGAAGTTGAAATGTAAGGTTTAAAAAGGACTAATAATATCCAAAGTTTTAGGAAAAATATAAAGGTTTTAGGAGGAATATTAGATAATTCTAATATTCCTCCTAAAACCTTTATATTTTTCCTAAAATTTTGGATATTATTAGTCCTTTTTAAACCTTACATTTCAACTTCAACTTCACTTTTAACCTTTTGGCTTTAGTTTTTAAAGAAAACCTTTACCCTAAATAATTTCAACTACCTTTTTGCCACTTCTTGTTATTTAAACGTTTGAATAGTTTTAGCTTTACTATTATATTTAGCTAACCGATACTTTTGACATTTTCAAACCTTAGTTTGAAAAATTTTAATCGAAAATTAAAAAACAAATTATTAGTAAATTAATATTATAAACTATTATATTTAATACCAAAACCTAATTAAAACTCATTCTTAATCGACATTAAAAATATTCTTAAAACCTATTCTTAACCTAATTAATTGTGTTCTATTTACAACATAGTTTATATGAAAATATTAATAAATTAATATGAAAAACTATTTAAAACCTATTCTTAAACTGACATTAGAAAACCTAAAACCATATCATTTTCTCATAATACTCTCTGCAATTCAGTATTAATAACCAAGACTGAGATCGCCTACTCTTCTTCACATCACACCATCCTGATGATGAGTCCTATTGTGGACCTGAAATGTCGATAATTAAAATGATATCTGTGGCTATTCCGAATACTGATAACACTATAAACATGCACCACATAAGCCTAGCAACAGAGTCTCAATACTTGATAGTGAATGATGTGAAATATGGTTACAATTTTGGAGCAATAACGCTAACGAATATGCTTACATTGCTTGTGTTGTTAGGCTAAACAGATGTAGCCTGGTATTGTACACTAAATGGAAAAAGGCTTGAGCTCATCCTACTTTCTACTAAAGAGCACATAGAAGGAGACATTCCAGAGGGACTGTCAACTCAAAGAAGGGAGTGGTCTCTCTAAAGAGCATGAAGAAGGAGACATTCCTGAGGGACTGTCAACTCAGAGAAGGGAGTGGTCTCTCTAAAGAGCACGAAGAAGGAGACATTCCTGAGGGACTGTCAACTCAGAGAAGGGAGTGGTCTCTCTAAAGGGCATAGAAAAAGGAGACATTTCCGAGGGATTGTCAACTCAAAGAAGGGAATGGTCTCTTTTGTGATATGGGGTAGTGGCATTAGAGCTCACTACTGGAAATGAAACCTGGAAATGGTCGATATAAGTGCATGTGTTATTGTTGATGGCCTGATAAACCCAATGGTGTTGGCTTGGCTGATGATTGGTTGTTGATATAAGTGTATTGTTGATACAAGTACAGGCGATTTGTTGATGGTCTGATAAACCCAACTGAAGGTTGGCTTGACTGTGCCTGATATATGGCTAAAAGGATGTTGTGAAGCAGCCTGTGCGCTAACCTAACATCCAAGTCCATAGGTGATCCCAAGGCTTGCAAAGCGAAGCAGGATCCTGTGGACCAACGAGGAAACACACAATACAGATAAGTATTGGATTATTTTGCAATTATTGCTTATGAATATGCATGTCTATATGATTTGGTTATGATGTTTTAAGCTCTTGTTTAAGAGATAAAAATTGATGAGAATAAACTAAACATGTGAATTTATTCAATGTCTGAATATAGGTATCGCTGGAAGTGAGGACTATGAGAGCATCCTAGGGGTGCATGTGGACATGTGACTGTCCTAAAGAGCTTAGAATGAGCAATAATGAAAAAGGTGCTAGTGAGACTGTGAAGTTCCTAGTAGCCGAGACAAACCATGTGGGGAGGCTCCATGGTTGAGAGGTCTGAAATAGACCGGAGACACTAAGTGCGGCCAAGAGGGATTGGTCCAGCATTCACGGTGAAGTGCAAGAGGCTGAGAGCATGAAAATCCATAGTGGTGGTGTGGGTTTCAGGATGGAACAAAACAAAGAGGAAAAAAAACTCTTGCTGCTCTCTCTTGCCTTTTGATTATATATATATACATTTATGCATTGAGAAAACAAAAGGTTGTTGAATGCATGTATGACTAAAAATAGAATGTGTGTATTTGCTTCAAGTAAATTGTGAATGCTGGAATGGCTAATTCCCTACCCAAGAATGGACATGAATGAGCTCATGTGCCTGTTAGGAAGGCATGAAAAATATGAAAGTCTCTTTGATGAGGCTTGGACTGTCATGCCAATTGGGCAATTAATTGACTGATTTTAATGCCTATATTATGCTTGGTCTAATAGAATTTCAATGATGCATTTCACAGGCGAGAAAGGTGAAATACAGTGGTGCACATTGATCATGGAAGCAGACCAAAAGTTGTTGGAATTGGCTAGAAGTCTCCTCCAAACGATTTCCAGGACCCAAGAGAATCTTGGAGAGATGCTCAAGAAACAAAAAAGGCAGAGTGAGATGAACCACCAGATTTTGCAAGACTCTATTGGTTTGCAAAAGGAGTTCAAAATCCTTTTGGGAGCAATCCGTAAAGGCAAGGGAAGTGGACCAATGACGAAACATTCGTCCAAGCGATCCGTTAAGAAACGGTCCAGGCATGAAGACTCAAAGGAAATTGAGCAGGGAAAGATGAGGTAGCCAGCGAAATGCTGGGAATGCGGAGGACACCACTTACGTCGGGACTGCCGAACGAGGGAACATAAAGAGGGTAGCGGCCACAAAGTTCATAGACTTCGGGATAAGCCAAGAGCTGAGAACCAGCAAGAGAAGTACGTGGAAGCTGAGGGGATTGGTCCTAAATGTTCAAAGTAAATAACTGAACATGGGACAGATCTGCAAAATTTTGAAAATTTGATGTGCAAATTGTATATGTATTCCTATGTATTGGAACACCGAGGACGATGTTATTCCAAGGGGGAGGGGATTGTAATGCCCCGGTTTTGACCCCGTTTGAATTAAAAGGTACATGATGTATATATTGTAATAAATTGTGGTGTGGAGCTAAAGGCAAAATCCCCACCATCGATTCGGCTGTGTTATGTTTCGGCAATAGGGATCGTTGCCGATGGTACATCGTGCTATCCAGCACACTATAGTTTTGGCATCATGTAAGTATGCACATCAATTTAAAATAAACCTACAGCCAGCTACGACGGTGCAACGTTAAATGAAAAGGGTTGATTCCTAAGGTTAAGGGGGGGTTGTCTAACCCGTGGGGGCCATTGGGAGTTTGCCATGTGTCGACCACCTTAGTTTCTGTTGTTAGTGGGGGCAGTTATGGGTTGGAAGGAAACCACTACACTCACGCCTACACTCCCTCCACGATGCGATGACCGATCATTATGTCCACTCTCCCCACCTCCGACTGTTCGTTTTCCTCATGCATGGCGGAGTTAAAATGGATTACATTTCCTTGTTGAGGGGTTCGTTTTTCCCTCCTCTCATGAAGTTGCTAGTCTGCGGTTGTATTCACCCTCATGTTCATGCAGGGATTCAGTGTCTTTTTCCACCATTGTTAGACTATGTAATGTTTTGTTTTCCATCATTGGATCGTGGTGGCATTCTCTTCCACAGTTTTGTTGGCCACATTCTTTCCCCTCACACACAGATTGAGAATCGGTTCTTTTCCCATTTTCTGTATGTGTAACTTTCTTCAATGATTGCATTGAGGAATTGTGTGCTGTGGGCTCATGGATATTGGACGGCTGTTGATTTCCACATTCGTTGGTTGAGTTTTCTCCTGTCCATGCTGGGAGTTTTGCTTCTTTCCCATTTGCGGACGGTGTATTGTCTTCCCCTGGTTTTGGGTTGTTGTGTATGCAAGTACCTCTTTGGGTTGCTGCTGAGTTGTTTTGGCCATGCTAGGGTCAAGAACAACTCTGAGTTGTCTTGTGGACTTGAGCCGTGTTCACCTTTTTGTTTGGGGTTGTCACCCTGTTGTCTTCATCTCCTTCACAGAGCTGTGAATTGTTGTTTTACTGCGGTATGCGGTGGTTTGTATTCGTACTGTTGAGAATAGGATTAGAGGCTAGGTATGCTTTAGAAACTGGTGTTTGGAGCCACTCAGACAGAGTGAGACTGCTAGCTTTCTTCTCCACAACCCTTGAATAATATTGGAAAGGGAAGTCAGGGCCTAAGGGACTATGAAACAGAGAAAAGACTGATTCCTGGTATTGGGTGTGTGGATATCTTAAAATTCAGGATTAGCTCTGGGGTAAGCGTCTTTAACTCTCTATTGATACCACCGGCTTAGCATTTATCCTTTCCTAGCTCCTTGACGGCCTGATAAACCCTACTGTGAGGGCTTGGCTGATTTGTGTACCTTGGATACGTGTAATCCTGCTTGACCCTTACTCCTAGAGGAATCATGCCCAACTCAGGGGTGGCAGTGTTGCTGAGAGATTGATGAGCACCCTCACCTATGGTTGGGTGGAACGTTGCAGCGACGTAGCTGGTTGCGGGACGAGTCCTTTTTAAGATGAGTATTCTTAACTATTTTGTCTCTGCATTTACATTTACTGAATAATGAATATGATGAACATGTGGTATGCTTGAATGAATGTATGTTTGCTTCCACTATGCATGTGAAGGTTTATGCGTCTTAGCATGTTTTATGTTTTAAGTTTTTATTTCAGCACTATATGCCTGTTCATCTTCATGGGGCTATTTGCTTGTATGTTTGGTGATAGTAGCGTCCTCTTCGCTGGTCAGAGGGTCAGGGATGTTACAATCCATGATTTATCCAAGGTGATAAATTACCTCATTCGTAATGATGCAACTTGTCCATGCATGGCCTCCAAGCTCCCCTTAGATATCCAAAAATTCAAGGGGAAAAATGAGACAACCCAACAAAGAATGTGATGTCATTTCACCTATGGTTCTAATCCAACAACATAGTCGAAGACATCATTCACCTCAGATTTTTTCACAGAATCATTACAGGTACGACAACAAAATGGTGTATCAATATACTAGATGCAATTTATTCCACTTTTGGTTCAATAACCACCACCTTCCTCACTTACTTTCAATTACCCATACACAACAATCTAGGGTTTGAGATTCGCATAGAATTTTGGTAGAATACTTCAACTCACATCATGGATCATATCCATGAATGGCATAAACACGATACCTTGTGCAAGATAGAAATATAACCACAATTATTGTTACATTGGCTCCTCAAATCACTCCAACCAATGATCATGAAGGATGTGTAAGCCATTTTTACCAAAATAGAAGAAGAGTTTATCCTCAAGGATCAACATTTTGATTTGATCTATGCATAATCCGAGTATTTGTATACCATCCCTTAATGCCCCATGAAATCATTCTTTGAACCTACCACCTCTAAGGACATCACACTCTGCTGATGAGCTTATCGAAACTATTCCTCGTCATGGAAATGCTCCCTAACCACTATGCCATACACCATATCGTTGGGTTAGTATTGAAGCAATCATAGATAAAGTTAACTGACTTTGGTTATTATTGTTATGGATGTTAGATGTGGAGCCTGATCTTCATGGTTTAGAGATGTTATTGTTCATCTGTCTTTGTACCCCAATTTTACTACACACTTGTCCCGATAGGGGGTGCATGGGGTTATTATCCCTCGACAGGGTTCCGGGGGCCAACGAGCCCCCAACAGGGGTTCGAGGGAAGTGCCCCCGAGAAAGGGGCTTCGGGGACGAAGACCCTAAAATAAATTTTTTGGTATTTTTTTTGGACAACGGTTTACGGTCCCATGTTATTGGGTGACCCGTGGTATCTTACCATTATAATTCCCCTATAAAAGGAAAGCATTGTAATGCGATTGTGTATTGTATTGTAGCATTGTAAAACAATCTTTGTGATTGTGTGAGAGAGATTGTGAGGAAGTGCGATGAATTTGTTGCAGGTTGTATCCATTCATTTTTGTTGGACGGTATAATAATAACCGAAAATGTATGTGTTGATGTAGCCCATCATGGGTGAACCACATTATATTGGTGCCTCTCTTATAATGTGTTTATGTTTTAATATTTGCATCTTGTTTATTGTTATTGCTATGTGATCCTGTTTTTCTAACAATTCGTATTAGAGCCAAAATGTCTATTTGGATTGTAAACTCACAGGAAAGAAGGGTTCCTAGTTCGAGTGGGTGCAATGGCAAAAGAAGGAAATCTTAGGGTCAAGAAATTCAACAACCAAAACTACCAATTATGGAATATGCAAATGGAGGACTATCTGTATGAAAAGGATATATATCTGCCATTGGGAAGAAAAAAAAACATTCAATGACTATGAAGGATGAAGAATGGGAGGTTCTTGAAAGAAAGGAACTGGGAGCAATATGGTTGTGCCTGGATTCGTCGATGGCTATCAATATTTCAAAATAAAATGAAGGGTGTGATGAGTGCATTGGATAAGCTTTATGAAAAACACTCGGATTCCAACAAGGAATTTCTAATGAAGCATTTATTTAATATGAAGATGTCAGAAGGTGGATCTGTTGCTAATCATTTAAATGAATTTAATACGGTTACTAATAAGCTAAGTTATTTAGGAGTGAACTTTGATGATGAGATTAGGGATCTTCTAATCTTTTGCTCATTGCTAGAAAGTTGGAATGGCTTGGTATGCCTGTATGTAACTCTGTCTTTGGTTCAAACACTTAAATTTGATGATGTTGTTGGTTTCTTAGCGAGGAAATGTGAAGAAAAAGCACAGGTGAGACATCAGGTAATGCGTTGACCATGGAGAGAAGGGGAAGACAAAAGGAGAGAGGAAAGACACCAGGTCATCGCAGGAATTCTAGAAAGGGAATATCCAAGTCCATACTAGGAAATATAGAGTGTTGGAATTGTGCAAGAGAGGACATATGAAGAAAGACTACATAGCTCCAAAGAAGAAAGGAGACGGGAAACAAGAGACTACTCAGGAAGCTAATATAACAAGTGATGTGTTACAAGATGCTTTGATTCTTGCATTAGATGATATTGGTGATTACTGGGTAGTAGATTCAGGGGCTTCATGTCATTCTACACCCCATAGGAAATTCTTCCATGGTTATGTTCCAGGTGATTTTGGAAATGTTTTATTTGGGGATGATGAACCATGTAAAATTGTTGTAATGGGTAAGGTACAGATTAAGTTAAATAATGGAAATGAATGGCTACTAAAATATGTAAGTCATATTCCTGCTATGAAAATAAATCTGATCTCAACTGGGCAGTTGGGAGATAGTGGTTGTTTATCTACATTTGGAAAACGTGGTGGAATATCACTAAAGGATAACTGGTAATAGAAAAAGCGGTAGGATAGGTACATTGTATTTATGTCCTCATAATATTGAATAATCTATATCTATAGCTTCCACAAAAATAGGTGCAACATTGTGGCATCATAGGCTTGGCCACATGAGTGAGGAGGGGTTGCAGATTCTTCACTCAAGGAAATTGCTTCCAGATATGAAGCAGGTAAGTTTGGAATTCTGTGAGAACCATTTTTATGGAAAATGGAAGAGAGGTAGATGTATCAGGGTCGAGAAACATAAGAAGAGTGAAAAGTTAGATCTTGTGCATACAGATGTATGGGGACCGACTTAGGTGCAATCTCTTGTTGGCTCTCATTATTATATTATTTTATTGATGATTCAACTAGAAAAACTTGGGTTTATTGTATTAGACATAAATATAATGTGTTTGCTACTTTTAAGAAGTGGAAAGATTTGGTTGAGAATGAGACAAGGAAAAGGTTTAAATGTGTCAAATTTGATAATGGGGGTGAATACTGCAGCAAGGAGTTTGATATCTATTGTTCATACCATGGGATTCATACAGAGAAGACAGACCCAGGAACACCATAAGAAAATGGTGTCTCAAAAAGGATGAATAGGATGATCATGGAGTGTGCAAGGTGTATGAGATTGCATGCAGGTTGCCCTTATAGTTTTGGGTTTATGTTGTAGATACTATTGTTTATTTAATAAACAAATGGATTTCAATCACTTTGGATGGTGGTATTCCAAAGGAGGCATGGACAGGTAAAAAGGTAAACTACTTATTTTTTAGAACTTTTGGTTGTGAAGCATTTGTCCATATTAATAAAGAAAATAGAACAAATCTTGAGGCTAAATCCAAGAAATGCACCTTTATTGGATATGGGGTTGATGATTTTGGTTATCGCTTATGGGATTATGAAAATAACAAAATCACTAGGAGTAGAGATGTGGTATTTAATGAAAATGTTATGTGCAAAGATCAGTTGCAGGTAAAGAAAGAGGAAAAGGAAAACACAAAGTACACAATGCTTGACGAAATTAAAGAAAATGAAATTCCAAAGGTACTAGAAAATCAATAACAACAACAAGTACCTCAAACTCCTCCAAGTGTAAGAAGATCTACCAGGTTAAGTAGACCCCCTAAACAATTCTCTCCTTCACTATATTAGTTATTGATGACTGATTTTGGTGAACCAGAATGTTATGAAGAAGCAATGCAACTAGAAACTAAAAATAAGTGGGAGCAAAGCATGGATGAGGAGATGGAATCATTGGTAAGAAACCAGACTCGAGATCTGGTTGAGTTTCCTACAGTTAAAAGAGCATTGCATAATAAATGGGTTTACAGGTTAAAGAAAGAAGATGGAAGCAAGAAGCAATACAAGGCAAGACTTGTTGTAAAGGGGTTTGTGTTATACACCAGAATGGCACCTCTCCGTCCGAGTGTCAACTTTCCTTATGTTGGCACACAAAAGGACACTTATGGATTGAGGTTTGCCTAGAATACTATAGCTTGGCTTATTATGAAATACATTCTGCCTCTATCCAGCTAATTACTTTGCCACATTTGCCATGTTAGGATGTATGCGCAACTCTCTCTATTGACAACTCGTGCATCAATCGCGAGTCTCCCTTGTAGCAAGTCGCGCATCCTTGTATGCGCGGGTTGCTCTTCTATATAGTCGCGCATCACTCGCGGGTTGCTCTACTGCAGACCCGCGCATGTGTATCTTAACATTTTAAACTTTAAAACACGCGTTAACTGGAGATTAGTTATGTCATGTAACTGGATTTCCTTAACTGCTGTAACTTCTCTAACCTTCAAACTACCTTATTTCACCCATATAAATAGAGGTAGGGAAGGCCATGAAGGGGACTTGAATTTATGCATTATTATGCTGGAGGAATCGGGACTCTCTGTGCCCACACCTTTTCCCTGGAGGTCTTCCCCTTGTGTTGCAGAGCTTGGAGGCTGAGTTCTTTGGAGAAGAGAAGCAGCAGAACCGGATCAAAGTTTCGTGAGGTGCCGAACTTGAAGAGAAGGTATACTTGTACTTGTTTTCAAGATTAATAAAGATGTGATGTCCTTCTTCTTCCCAAATCATTGTTCAATGTGTGATTGAATCTCTGGTTCTGATCATATGATGATGTTATTCAGATCATTAGTTCATGTTTATTTGATTATCATTGTTTTATATGTGGTCATAATGGTTTGAGGAAGGTATAACTTGTTTTGCAGGTCTCTTGGAGCGAGAGGAGCAAGAAGAGGATTAAAGAGAAAGCTTGGACTAGCCTTCAGTTTATCAGGTGTGGATCTTTCTCATCTCTGAAACTTGCTGTTATATACTTGCTGAACATTGTGCATCTCTCTTTCAACCCCAGTACGTTGATGGCCTCTTAAACCCTAGCCATAGGACACTTTCCTTTACAACAGAACTGACGACTCTGCTGGGGATAGCCTTGTCTGTTTGGGGTTTTCTCTTGATTTCTTTCAGCTTTTGCATTGTTTCAGGTCCTTCTTGCCACTTAGGAACATTTTTAAGTCTGATTGCACCCTCTCCCCTGCCTTCTTAAGGCAGTTTTCTACGCTTGATTGTGATTTTTACACCTATTCGCGGGTTGTTCTTTTGAACAGTCGTGAATACAAGTTTGCATGCGCGGGTTGTTCTACTGAACAGTCGCGCATCATTCACGACCTGCCCTTATAGACAGTCGCGTATATACCTGGAAGTTAGGATTTTTTAAGTCAGTTTTTGCTTGTTCCCTTCTTCAGGTAATCCATGTTTGTGAGTGGTGTCTCTTTATGAATGCTGTGTAGCTTGTCTGAAGACTTTTGGTGATCACCCTACCTGCTTTTTCAAAAGCCTTTGAGTCTTTTTGCTTGGAGTAATTCTTGCTTGTTTGCTTTATTAGATCCAACTTTACTCAAAGCACAGTGCATTTCTTGGTGCATGGTAGGTCTGTTAAGGTCTTCTGTGGGTGCATGAATCCAGGGAGTTTGTGTCATTCTTTTTGTTGTTCTTTATCTATGTGGTAAGCCCCTTTATAGCATTAGGATTTACTCTTTGCTCTTTCACCTGTCTCCTTTGCTTGGTTTGCTTTTTTGCCTTTTGTTTCTGATCAGCCTCTGTTAGTGGCCTTTGTTTGATTTCGGAAGCTTGTGGATGTTGTTTTCCTCCTTCTTTGGTTGGTCTACTTCACCTTGCCAAAATAGTTGTCTTGTCTCTCATACAAGCCTTTTTGCCAAGTAGGGTTTATGTTGACTTTAGTTGGTTCTAGAGTTTGTTGGGTGGTTGCATAGCAAAGTTCCTTTTGCTTTGTTCTTTTTATCTGCATGCTTTGCTTTGTAGGTAGTTTTTCTTTTGCATTTTATAAAAGAAAATTAAAAGGAACTTTTATTTCTTGCTTTTCCCCTACTTCTTTCTTTGGTTTGACCTTGTTGGACAAGGTACTGAGCAGCCTTTGTTTGTAGGTTTAGATTGACACTTGGGACTTCTTGACCTTGGTTTA
>LPNX010844083.1:232290-314685 GCA_001517045.1 Pseudotsuga menziesii | reverse complement strand
CTCATTTCTCTTTGCTTAGTCATTTTGTTTTCGTTTCTTGAGTCAAAACACCACATTCAGTTTCATGCCATTTACCCTCTGAGTAAGAAACAACCCATAAAATAAACGACATAATTTTAAAAATTATTAGTAAGTTTTTATTTTTAGGGACTTCCACCTACTAGCTTAGGCTAGGCTTGTGGGCTAGGGAGTGTAAACTTCCCGCAAGCTATAAACTCAGATGTAGTGGACCATTCATTAGGTAAATCCTTGGTTCTACCGCTGTATCTGGGAAGCTCCTCTCAAACGGGAGTTAAGCATGAGGCCGCGTGGAGGCTTGGACAGAGGGGATAACCCCCCGAATCCTTGTCAAAACGTAACCCAGGACTTTTGCGCATCTGGGGATTCTATCTAGGCAGAATTTTGGGCTCAGCTACCCTACCCATGCGTACGATTTCAGCTTACGACTGTCCCCCCAGACAGTAGGTATTATCAAGGTAGCCTTTAGTCTCTTGTCTTTTAGGGCTCATACACAAGTAAACCGGAAGGTTATTTCTGGTTCACCTCGGACGGACTTGGAAGGTAACCCTTGTGGAAAGTGCAGGAGGGTGGTGGGTGATTCCTCCGCTTGTGCCTGAGAACCCCTCAAGGATGCCAAGTAACTGTTCATCAGCCTTCTTCTGGAAGGTATATCTTTATAGCCTGTTTAGATTGCTTGAGACTCTAGGATCTTTTTAGTGAGTACTGTGTGGTTTGTCTGTACTTAGTGGGCCTTTAGGTGTCTGCTTTGTAATTTTGGCTGATCATCAACCTCAGACTTTGTCTCTTGTTTTGAAATTATGGCTAACACCCCTTTGAGCACCAACCAAGAGATCCCTTCAATGGGAACTCCTTGTCATATTCCTCTCACAGGGAATGTTGGTGTTCCCTTGATGGCCACCTTGAATCTTCCGGGATTCACCCTAGGGCTACCGGTGTGGTTGTTTTCCACTCCAACTGCCCTAAATGCTCCTGATGCTTCTCAAGTAAGCACCTTATATCAAGGGCATCAAAACACTGTCTCCCCTTCACCTGTAGTTAGTTCTCCTCCTCCTTCTACCTCATGCGGTGAAAGTACTGATACTAGTAATCGGCAGTCTAAAAGGAGTAAAAGAAGGAGGAATAGGAAGAAAGCACATAAGCAAGGGGGCACCCGTTCAACCTCTGCAAGTCAAGTTGAACCTCACCACCCAGCCTCGATTGTTCAGGCTGGGGGCACCCATCCAACCTCTGCAGGTCATGTTGGATCTAGTCACTCAACCTCTGGTGTTCACGTTGAATGCTCCCGTTCAACCTCTGGTTTTCAAGTTGAACCATCCTATCCAACCTCTGTTGTTCATGTTGGAGCTATCCATCCAGCCTCTGGTGATCAAGCTGGTGGGATCCTTCCAACCTTTTCAGGTCATGTCGGATCCTGTCACTCAACCTCTGGTTTTCAAGCTGAGTGCATCCGTTCAATCGCTGGTTTTCAAGTTGAACCTTTCCATCCAACCTCTGTTGTTCAAGTTGGATCCATCCATCCAGCCTCTGGTGTTCACGCTGGTGGGATCCTTCCAACCTTTCTAGGTCATGTCGGATCCTGTCACTCAGCCTCTGGTGTTCACGCTGGTGGGATCCTTCCAACCTTTCTAGGTCATGTCGGATCCTGTCACTCAGCCTCTGGTGTTCACGTTGAGTGCACTCGTTCAACCTCTGGTTTTCAAGTTGAAACTCCCCATCCAACCTCTGTTGTTCAAGTTGGATCCGTTCACCCAGCCTTTGTTGCTCAAGCTGGGGGCACACACTCAACTGCTGCAAAGCATGTTGATCCTAACCATTCAACCTCTGTTGTTCATGTTGATGGTGCCTGTCCTACCTCTGCAAGTCAAGTTGGACCTAGTCTCTCAGCCTCTGCCAGGCGCGCTAGGGGCAGTCTTTCAGCCTCTGTGTTTCAAGCTGAGGACAACCCATCAACCACTGCGAGTCAAGTTGACACTGTTGACAAGCCTACCCGTTCAAAACACAAGCTCAAGTTTCCTTGTAAGCTTTGTGAGGGAGACCACCTTACTTATAAATTCCCTTCTATTGAGGAGGTGCGAAGAGTTTGGATTCATGGTCATCCCGTTTTTGAACATTATGGAGTCTATCAACAACCAGCCTCTCTTAGTGAGGTTGGCCCCAGTCACCCAGCCTCTGTAGTTCACGCTGGGGGAAAACTCTCATCCTCTGCTAGTCATGTTGAGAGAAAACAGTCATCCACTGCTAGTCATGTTGACTCAGTTGAGAAAACTGGTCGTTCGAAGCATCATCTTAAGTTCCCTTGTGTGCTATGCAAGGGAGATCACCTTACTCATCTGTGCCCTGCTATCCCAGAGGTACGAAGAGTGTGGTCCAAGACTCATGGATTTCTTTCTTCTGAACACCCTATAGTCTCTCAACATCCTACTCAACCTTTGGTTGATCAAGTGGTCGAACAAATCTCAGATTTGGTCGATCCCACTCTTCTTTCGGAGAGTGTTCCTCATGTGATTGAACCAATGCCATCTTTGGTCAATCCCACTCTCCCTTCAGAGAGTGACTTTGATGAAGTGGTTGAATCGGTCCCAGTATCGATCAATCCCACTCTTCCTTTGGAGAGTGAAGTGTCTGCTAGTCACATCTTCTTCACGGCCAGTTCAGATCTTACTGAACAAGGGGGCACTAAACTTGTTTCGGATCAACCCCCACCAAGCCCTCGGATTGCTTCCTTTGATTGGGATAGCCTAGTTGAGCCGCGCCTTCCTTCCCATGCACCTTTCCAGATAAAGGTCAAAGTTGAACCCTATACAATTGCTCATTGCATTGTTGATGAAGGAGCCTCAGTTAGTATTTTGTCTGCTCGTGCTTGGCGAGGTATGGGATCTCCCAGCCTTGTGTCGACTGCTAGTCAGTTACTGGCATTTGATAGAAGAACTTGTGTATCCTTGGGAATTCTTCCTCAAACACATGTTACTTTGGGTGGGAAGACTATCTTAGTTGACTTCATGGTGATAGAAGACCCCTTGGACTTTAATATGCTCCTTGGACGTGATTATGTCTTTGCCATGCAAGCTGTGGTGTCAACATTCTTTCGTGTGATGTACTTTAATCATGGCGAAGAAATTGTCACTATCGATCAGTTGGATTTTCTTGATCCATCTCCTGACCCAACTAGAGACCAAGTCTTTCCTTTGTTGATTCCCAGTGTTTCTGTAGACACCACCCCACCACAGGTGAACTATGTGGCTTCTTGTCATTTGTGTTCAATTGCTACTGAGAGGCAGCCTCTATTTTCATGCTTACCTTCTCGGGACTTGGTCCCAGTATTTGATCGGGTGAGTCATCCTATACATATTGTAGAGCCTTCTCTCCACTCTGTCCATCCATGTGAAAGTTCAGATATGTGTCCTATCTCGGATGATTTCCTCCCTTCGGATGAAGTCTTCCTGGAGTCTTTGATACAGTCTAACCTTCTTTTTCAGTTGTGATTAAGTTTAACCCTGATTTGCTTAGTAAGCCTTCCTTTTTTCTTATGTTGGTTTTTGTTGAGTCTTTTGATTCTTCATTTGAAAAGCAAGTCAGTGATCCTGATGAGTTTGATTTTTTCTTATGAATTTCTCAGCTCCTGTGATATTGAGTTTGTTCCTGCAGACTCTATCTCCCTTGTTGATTTTCGCTTCTCTTATGAGGTTGATCTTATTGATTATAAACCCTCGAGCCTTGGTCCTATAGAATCTTCTTCGGTTGATTCTGCCTTGACTTTTCCTTTTGTAGAAGATAGCGAAGTCACGAGTGTTTCTGCCAAAGTAACCCGCATCGGATCATGTCTTCTGATGTTGTTGTTTCTTGGAGACAGGATTATTAGTTGGATTCACAACTGTTTATGGGTCTCACCTTGTTGTTCAAGCTGTAATTGCATTTGCATGTGCCCTGCTCGCGCTTATGAGCCTGATGCCGGCTTCCACGCTTTTAGCTCGTTGTATAAGCCCTCATCTTTGTTCTCGTTGCTGCCTAGCCTTGTATCATTTTGCCTTTGCAACTTGACACCCTTTACCCCGAGGAGACGTTCCCCGAGTGTCCTTATCTTGCTCACTTTCCTTGCATTATGCATAGGTTTGTTCCTTGCGCTTGGAACTAGTTTCGCCTGTTTATGACACTCGTCTCCTCGCATTTAGAGCATTCTTTTTGCTCTCCTTCGAGCTCGTTAAAAACAGTAAGGAGACCGCAAGTTGACTTTTTCGGACTCGTTTCAAACATTGTTCTACAGGGATATGTTGATGCAGATAATGCAGGTGATAAAGACAGCAAGAGGAGAATGATAGGGTATGTTTTTACTGTAGGTGGAACAATAGTAAGTTGGATTTCGAAACTTCAAAAGGTTGTTGCACTTTAAACAATGAAAGTAGAGTATGTTTCTACTACAGAGGAAAGTAAAGAGATGATTTGGTGTATAGGTTTGTGGAGGAATTGGGTAAGAAGCAGGAGAATATAAGGTTGTACAATAACAACCAGAGTGCCATTCATATTGAAAATAAATCAACTTTACATTCTAAGACTAAACATATACAACTCAATACCATTTCATAAGATCTATTATGGAAGATAAACTGTTAAAGTTGGAAAAGATACATACTAGCAAGAATCCTGTAGACATGTTGACTAAGGTAGTAACTAGAGAGGAATTGAGTTCCTGCTCGTTTTTTGTTGGCCTTCAAGCACGAGAACTATCTTAGGTCCAAGGTTTAGAACATAGTCCAGCGAGTGCAGTAATGATGGAGTTGTTGTGATTAGTCTCCAAGTGGAAGATTGTTGGTTGTAGAGCTTGATCTTCTAGATTTATAGATGTTATTGTTCATCCATGTTTGTACCCTAGTTTTACAGTACACTTGTCCCGGCAGGGGGTGCGAGAACCAGTGGGACCCCTTTAGGGTTTTGTGGGAAGCACTCCTGAAAGATTTTTTTTGGGATGTTTGTAAGACAATAGTTTACGGGCCCATGGCATTGGGTGACTCGTGGTATTTTACCATGGTAATTCCCCTATAAATGGAAAACATTGTAATACAACTATGTATTGTATTGTATCATTGTAAAACAATCTATGTGATAGTGTGAGAGAGACTATGTGAGAGTGAAAAGGAAGTGCAACGAGTTTGTTGCAGGTTGTATCCCTTCATTTTTGTTGGATGGTATAATAATAAAGGATTAACAATTTCTGTGTGGACGTAGCCCATCTTGGGTGAACCACATTATATTGGTGTCTCTCTTGTAATGTGTTTATGTTTTAATATTTGCATCTTGTTTATTGTTATTGCTCTGTGATCCTGTTTTTCTAACAATGGGCATGTTGGTATTATGTTTTGTCTTCCAAAAAGCTCCTAAAACCACCCATTCAAATCACATTTTTCCCTTTTTTTGATATATCTTCATCCATTTTTACTAAATAAACATAAATAAAGGCATATAAGGTAATTTATTATTTTATTTCTAAGTTTCAAAAATTAACAAGTTGAAAGAATCAAAAATCAATTTTTATCAACAATTTCAAAAATAAATGTGTTCTTGTAATCCTCCATTCGTTAGCATAGTTGCAGATCAATCTAGAGGAAATTTGCACATGGAGCATAATATATGTATTCATAATATGTATGGATTCCCTTTGGATCAATGAAAATACGCACGGAAGTGCCCAGTCAACACGTGGTCAAATGTTCAATCAAACATAACAATAGTTTCCAAGAAGAAAACTTTCGACTCGATTTTCGAGGTGATTAGGATGGATATTGAAAAGATAAAACATGGGTTTTGTGCATGATGAGCCAACTAAAGTAATTTTCTACCATATTTCCACACTAGGGTATGGTTTGGGAGATTCAAAGGTTTTTCTAAAAATGTAAAAACCCAAGTTCTGTGTAAAATATGTTTGAACAATTCTAAGGTTGGGGGATTCGATTTCCATTCTTCCCCACTAATTTTATGTATAAATAAACCTTCATAAAATAGGAACAAAGGTGGTAGATAGAGGAGGATAGGAATGAGATTTAATTCGAACATTATGTACTCTTCATCATGTTGGAATGAAAGTTGGTTTTTGGTGAGCATACATTGTAGATTGTCTGAATTTCTGAGTAGTGTACTTGGCTTGGTTTTGAGTGGAGGAAAGCCCCCTTCATCTTAGGACCAATTACAATAGTATTAGTATTTATTTTCTTGATAATTACATTTGATTTGTTTGTTAGTTACATTTTATTTCTTGTAAGTCTTTAATTCTGCAGAAGAGATAATTACACCACTAATGTAAATTAGATTCTTACAATTGAAATTTGATTAAGTATTGATTTTGGTGTGATGATTGATTCTTGTAGGTACATGGTATTTTAATCTCTGAACTTCATTAATCAAAGGTGTGAGCAAGAATGGATTATTCTTTTAACCGAAAACTCTTATAGTTTCACTTTTACAAATACTTGTCACAATTCCTTATTGATTTCTGAATGGTTCATCTTAAATCTTTGGCTTACAATAAGTTTTGTTTTCCTCTTTAATTATGATACTAAATATTTCTCATAGATGTGATTTATCTATTCAATCAATTAAATGAAATGAAATAGAGTACATGTCACTTACAGAGCTTATGTACTAACTTGCATATTTACCATTGTCAATCACAGTAATGAATGATTAAATAATGGAAATCTAAGAGAGTTCTATCCTATAGCATGCATCTTAGTTCATTTTTAAATATGTTGTGTGGAGTGATTTCTTTGAGTTGAAGACTATATACTTTTCTATGAGCATGAAATCCCAAGAATGTAATCACATGATAGGAACGAAGTATATGTGCAACAAGTAATTTTGGATTAGAAAATTTTGTTGTTACCTGTGTTTCTACAATTACCATCATAGTGTTTATTAACTTAGGAGTAACCAAATCTCGTGGAGTCTAAATATGCAAATAATTTTGAGTTTATTTTATTATCATGGAATAAACCTCATTTCTAAGCGCAAATTCTCAAATAGATCAAATCAATAGACTTGGAATAAAGTACTCATCACAACAGTAACCATTGGTTGTAGATGTTGTTGTGTCCTATATTTTAACAATTACCAGAATTAATCCCTGATATAAGAGTTATAGCCTCAAAGTGGGATAATTCTATGATTGCTTGAAGTTGTTTTCCATTTCATCAGTCCATAAATATTATATTAGGATCTAATATTGCATATACTTTGTACATCTCATAAGCTTACGCTCTATATTAATAACTAATGTTCAAAACTTATGCAAATAAGTTTCCCAATAGGACGCATGGTATTGGGAGAACTAGGTCCCCATGGTATTCTTGTGATGTAATCCTAGAAATAGGTTTGTCACACTCCATTGTAAAATGTCTAGAACTCCTAGTGATGGTCGAGCGTTCCCATGGTGGTAGAGCCATGCTTGACCATACCTTGGTTGGATTTGACCAAGCGGCATAATGAAGATATTCTATTGGTTTTACCCAGTTAAGGGGTTTCCATGATAGATCACAGTGTCTACATGTGCATAATGTTATGGTTTTCTTTATTGTTCTACATTTATTTTTATGTATAATAATGTTTGTTGCATTCTAGAACCAACATTTGGTATCAGAGCTTGGTAGACACTCACTCTCCAACGAGAGTTTTCTGATCAAGTTTGGGTTACCTGGATCTACACAGTAGAATGTAGATGATTCATTGTTATGTGTGATCGGTTGTTGAAGAATATTTTTTTTAGTCACCTAGATTTGCATGGTGGAATGTGAATTGGTGTGGTCATATCCATTAGCATGATGGGTTAGCATAAGAAGCAATGAAAATGGTAGATATGAGGCATGCTAAAGAAACATGGAGTGCAAGTATACATATTTCTTTTTCTCCTTGGAAAATTGGAGCATGTTGTTTATGGGTACTCTCAATATAGTGCTAGATCAATGAATAAACGATCAATTTGAATGGCATTGAAATGTGTAGTGTTAATATTACAAGTGTAATGATGTCTAGTGTGATGTCGTAAGATTTTATGATGTCTTATATAGCAAAGGAAGGAATAATTATGTATATATTAGGTAAAATGAGTTATCCCACATGCATCATGGAATAATATTCTCCTTGTTCAGGTACACAGGGTACTCCCAAAAGACCGAACACCTTCAGCAACTGTTTCACACAAATAGATCACAGATCAACACACCGATGTTTGTCACGTGGTTAAAACCCTTCAGAGGGAAATAGTCCATGGCCCCAGCCAAATAGCTACTTGGAGCAATTTATTATGTAAAAGAAAGAAATTTACATGAGCTTCTCATAATCAATCAACTAGCCAAGGACCCCCTATGCTCTTTAAACAGAGATCATAGACCAATCTGGTGTTAAGCCATGGATCAATGGTAGGTATGATCTAAGAGAAGTTGAACCGATGGATCACTCTATGTCTAGAACATATCGTGACCGTCGGATTAGAATATTTACAAATGCATACTAAAGAAACACACTTTTACCTAACAGATATATTACACAAGTTGATCTTAACTAACTCCTAAGTGTCTAAATATCCTAACATCCCCCCTTAAGAACAACTTGGGATAGGATTGAAGGATTTACAAAAGTGACACTATTAGGAGAAGGAAGGAGGCATTAGAGCCTATCCCCCCTTAAGGAGCCTAACATAGACCGAAGCTTAGAAAACTTCGCTTCTGTAAGAGACTTGGTGAAGATGTCTGCAACTTGATCATCTATAGGGCAATAGAGCACTTCAATAACACGATCATGAACAAGATTTCTGAAAGTGCATGTGTAGCTCAATGTGTTTGTTGCGCTGATGTAGAACTGGATCTTTGGCAAGCTTGATGGCACTTTGATTGTTGCACCAAAGTGGAGTAGGCTGCTGCTGCTCGAATCCAAACTCTGAAAGGATTTGTCGAAGCCATAAAGCTTCCTGACTAGCATTAACTGCCGCTTGATATTCTGCTTTTGCTGAAGAAAGAGCAAGAGCTTGTTGTTTCTTATAAGCCCAAGTGACAGGTCCAGATCCCAGACTGAAAACATAACCTGCAGTAGACTTTCGATCATCAGGATCACCGGCCCAATCTGAATCAGTGAAGCCAACCAACAAAGGTTCCCCCCCTGTACTGTAGTGAATCCCAAACTGAATTGTACCTCGAATATATCAAAGTATTCTTTTTGCTGCTTTCCAGTGACTTTCATGAGGAGTATGCATATAACGGGCAACATGACCAACGACAAAGGAAAGGTCAGGACGGGAATGAGTCAAGTATAAAAGACTACCAACAAGCTAACAATACAAGGTGGCATCTACTTCAGGGGAAGTACAACTGGCAGAAATTTTGACTCCAGACTGGAAGGGAGAAGGGGTTGGTTTACAATCTTCCATGTGGAAGCGACGAAGAAGGTCGCAAGCATACTTAAACTAGGAAAGAAAGATTCCTTCTTTGGTTTGCAATACTTGGAGACCAAGAAAATAATGTAAATGTCCTAAGTCTGACATTTCAAAATTTTGCTTAAGACTGGATTTCACATGGGTTATAAGTTTAGGGTCACTACTAGTAAGGATAATATCATCAACATAAAGAACAAGTATGATGAGATGGTTTCCTACTTTCTTGGTATAGACATTGGGGTCAGAATGGCATCTAGAAAAACCATTGTCAAGGAGAAAGCTATCCATTTTGGCATACCAAGCTCTAGGAGCTTGCTTAAGGCCATATAAGGATTTCTTAAGGAGACAAACAAGGCTAGAGTTATTCTGAACATATCCAGGAGGTTGTTCCATGTAAATTTCCTCATGTAAATCACCATGTAAGAAAGCAAACTTGACATCCATTTGATGGACTTCCCAGTTATGTAAGGCTGCAAGGGAAAGAACAAGGCGGATGGAGTTCATTTTTGCTATAGGGGCAAAGGTTTCATTTTAGTCAATCCCTTCAACTTGGGAAAAAACTTTGGCAACTAACCTTGCCTTAAGTCTTTCAACACTTCCATCTGATGCATACTTAGTTCTGTAGACCCATTTACATCTGACAAGTTTTCTTCCTTTTGGAAGAGGAACAAGATCCCAAGTATCGTTCGCCATTAAGGAACGATATTCTTCATCCATAGCTGCATCCCAATTTGGATTTCCTCAAGCTTCTGCAAAGGTTTATAGATCATGATTCTTGGAAACTTGAGCCAAAAGAGAAGAGGCTCACTGAAACTGAGAATGTGTTCAACGTTGATCTCTAGGATCACCGGCAATATCACCAGCTGCTTCACATGTTGAATGGACCCATCGAGGAAGTATTGGTGCTGGTGCAATTGGAGGAACAGGAGCAGGCGGAGGTGGATTTTCATCCTCATTGTCATCATTAGAAACTGGAGTTGGAAACCTATCAAGGAATCTGGAAGAAGAAGAAGAAGAAGGCACAATCATCGAATCAGGCTCGCAGGCCAAAGATGGCACACCCGCCAAGTTAGGCTCACAGGCCAAGATATTTTCATCAAATTTAACATCTCTTCTAATGATTATATCATGAGAATGTGGTTGAAGAATTATATAACCTTTTACATCTGCAGAATATCCAACAAATATGCACTTTTCACTTTTAGGCTGCAATGCTTTCTCTTTTTCATCTGGAATGTGAGCCCATGCTTCACAAACACACGAAAGTGACTTACATCTGGTTTAATTTTACTCCATGCTTCTTTCAGTGTTATACCCTATAAAACTTTAGTGGGTATGCAATTAACTATGTAATTTGCACAATCTATGGCCTCAGCCCAATATTGAAGACTTAATCCCTTAGATTGGATCATACAATTAGCCATTTCTTTTAAGGTGTGGTTCTTTCATTCAGCTACACCATTTTGTTGTGGTGTATATGGAACAATGTATTGTTGTTAGATTCCTTGTTCAATGCAAAAAGTAGTGAACTTGTTGTTAACATATTCTCCTCCATTGTCAGATCTTAACTTAATAATTTGATGACCAGATTGTTTTTCAACAAGGGCCTTGTAGGCCAAGAAGATGTTAAATACTTCGCTCTTAAGTTTTAGGAAGTAAACCCAAGTGCGTTTGGAGTAGTCATCAATGAAAGTTAAGAAATATTTGAAACCAGAAAATGAAGCAGATGGAAGAGAGGCACACAAGTCACTGTGCACAAGCTCCAAGGGAACTGAGGCGTGCCAAGAGGCACGTTTGTCAAAATTGTCTCGATGATGTTTTTCGAGTACACAACCGGAACAAACACCATCCTTGCAAGATACCAGCGGAAGACTAGTCACCATATTGTCTTTACATAGTTGTTGTAATGAGCGATAATTTAAGTGACCAAATTGCTCATGCCAAAGTTTGCTCAAGTTATCACTATGAGCAACAAAAACTGAAGGAAAAGGTGATGACCCAAAGTTTTTAAATTTGTACAACCTGGTAATATCATCAGCAATTCTATTAGCAAGGACATTTTGAGGATTCTTAAAATCCTTGATTACAACTTGGTGAGGTGTAAACGTCACAGTTTTACCTTCACCTGAATGAGTAATTTGATAGACTGATAAAAAATTGCAGAAAATTTTTGGAACACATAGTACATCACTGAAATGACCATTTTCTACTGGAACTATTCCAGATCCTACAACACTTAGAGATCTATCATCACCAACAAATATTTTATTGGTGTTACATTCATGCATAGTAGAAAAGATGGATTTATCCTTAGCCATATGATAAGATGCTCTAGAATCAATGGGCCATTCAATTGAAGTAGAAGAAGAAGATGCAGTATAAGAGTAACCAGAAGCACAAAGTGCATGTCCATGAGAGGTAGATTCTAAAGACGAATCTAGGCTGATGTGGTGTTTCTTCATTGCTGCTTCCAAGGCTGCTATCTTCTTAAAACACTTAGATTCATCATGATTATCTTTCCCACAAAAATTGCAATGACGCTCAGTCTTCTTTCTTTTTGCTTGGATCTTTTATCATTTTTTAAAGAAGGAGCTGACTGAGAAGGTTTGAGACCCTTGTTGTTTTGCGTATTATTGCAAAAATTTTGTTTCTTGGGAGGCTTGGACTTTTCTTTCTGTTGGGACAATAAGGCTTTCCCAGATGTATCTGCATTGTTAATTATTCCAAGAAGAATGAACTTATCTTGCTCTCTAATTAAGGAATCACAAAAGGATTCAAGGCTAGGCTCTTGATAGCTAGCTGTAGTCAAGGATTCTTTCATGGAGTAGAATGTAGATACAAAAATAGAATATGTAGATCCAAGTTTTGAAAGAATATGATAAATAAATTGTTTGTCTTATTTCTTAATCTTGCATTCTGCACATAATAGTCTAAGAGTTTTATACTTAGATAAATAGTCTTGAATGCATGAAAAATCATTTGGATTCAAGGAAAGCAACTCATTCTCAAGTTGATGACCCATAATTTCATTGTGTTTACCGAACACAGATTCCAACTTTTTTCAAGCGAGATTAGGTTCATCAATTCCAGATATGTGAAATCACAAATCAGTAGAGATTGACATCCCAATCAATCCACGAGCTTCATCACATCTATTTGCCCATTTAATTTTCTTATAATCATCAGTGGGTTCTGTTTCTTTCCCTGAGGTTATCCTGAAAAGTCCCCTACTTCGCAGAACATCCTCCATACGAGATTTCCATGAGAAATAATTAGAACTTGTAAGTATAATATCACAAGGGGCGACCATAATATAAAATAATGACTGAAAGAATAGAAACTAACTGTATGGATGCAAAGAGCTCGAAAAAATATGCGGTTTTAAAAAAAACGGCACTTAAAATTGATTCTGAATGATGAAGTTATGCTTGATCAAAGAAAAGTTGAAGATGTCCTCAATAGCGACGTGGCAGATATTAACTTGACCAACTAAAAAAAGAAGCCCCCTCTTCCCAAGATCAACCTTTGACAATCACTTTTACAATAAAATTGTTTTGAAGTGAATCACTTTTTTAGAATAAGTGATGTTCACTTTTACAATAATGTGACTTTTAAATAGTGTGGTAATAAATTAAAATACTTAAGTGACTCACTTTTATTTTATTTTATTTATGTGAGATGCACTTTTACAATAAAGTAACTTCAAAATAGAAATTGCATGCACTAAAAAGTAGCTTAATAAGACTTGAACTCAAGACTTATTAAGTAATAAAGCAACTTTGGACCAAGTCAGCTAAGTTTAATAGGTACGTAAAATAATGGAAAGAGGAAGGGGGCCTTTTTTTTTTACTCTTCTCTCTCGTTCTCCGTGCTTGCTTTCTTATCCTGCAAATCACAAAAAAAACAAAAACAAAAACAAATTTTTTTTTCCACACAATGGAGTTAGATCTTGGTTAGCTTACCCGAAAAGTCTACGTTTTCAAGTTTTCTCGTTGTTTCTGATTTTCCGTGATCGCACAAGGTGCACGGCAAAGAGCATACGTAACCGAGAAGACAAAAACAAAACAAAAAAACTTTCCCTTACTGTTTCTGATTTGCCGCGATCGCCCAAGGTGCACAGAAAAGAGCATACGCAGTCAAGGAAGGCAACAGTCCAAGACTAAAACAAAAAATATCTAATAATAAACTGATAAAATATGAGAGATTTACAAAAAACAAATCCGTCACTATAACGTTATACCTTCGGATTTGCCGAAATGGGTGTTTCTGGAGCAAACAAAAATGGTTTTCGGTGAAACAAAACTATTTTCCAATGGAAACGGTGCTTCGGACGCAATGGAATAGCTTCCATAGGCCAAAAATGCACAGAAAATCCATAATCAGAAACCCTTTCAAAGTTTCGGCAACACCGGTTCCAGATCTTGATCAAAACCGAAAGTGGCTCTTCATAAAAGCTATGATACCATGTTTAGGTACACAAGGTACTCCCAAAAGACCGAACACCTTTAGCAATCGTTTCACACAAATAGATCACATATCAACACACCGATGTTTGTCACGTGGTTAAAACCCTCGAGAGGGAAACAGTCCACGGCCCCAGCCAAATAGGTAATTGGAGCAATTTATTATGCAAAGGAAAGAAAGTTACATGAGCTTCTCATAATCGATTAACTAGCCAATGACCCTCTATGCTCTTTAAATAGAGATCATAGACCAATCTGGTGTTAAGCCATGGATCAATGGTAGGTATGATCTAAGAGAAGTTGAACCGTCGAATCACTCTATGTCTAGAACATATCATGACCATCAGATTAGAATATTTACAAATGCATACTAAAGAAACACACTTTTACCTAACGGATATATTACACAAGTTAATCTTAACTAACTCCTAAGTGTCTAAATATCCTAACATCCCCCCTTAAGAACAACTTGGGATAGGATTGAAGGATTTACAAAAGTGACACTATTAGGAGAAGGAAGGAGGCATTAGAGCCTATACCCTCTTAAGGACACATTCATGAACTCCTAACATAGACCGAATTTTAGAAAACTTCACTTCTGTAAGAGACTTGGTGAAGATGTCTGCAACTTGATCATCTGTAGGGCAATAGAGCACTTCAATAACACGATCATGAACAAGATTTCTGATGAAGTGCATGTGTAGCTCAATGTGTTTGTTGCGCTGATGTAGAACTGGATCTTTGGCAAGCTTGATGGCACTTTGATTGTTGCACCAAAGTGGAGTAGGCTGCTGCTGCTCGAATCCAAACTCTGAAAGGATCTGTCGAAGCCATAAAGCTTCCTGACTGGCATTAAATGCGACTCGATATTCTGCTTCCGCTGAAGAATATATTTTTTCCAGTCACCTAGATTTTCATGGTGGAATGTGAATCGGTGTGGTCATATCCATTAGCATGATGGGTTAGCGTAAGAAGCAATGAAAATGGTAGATATGAGGCATGCTAAAGAAACATGGAGTACAAGTATACATATTTGTTTTTCTTCTTGGAAAATTGGAGCATGTTGTTTCTGGGTATTCTCAATATAGTGCTAGATCAATGAATAAACGATTGATTTGAATGGCATTGAAATGTGTAGTGTTGATATTACAAGTGTAATGATGTCTAGTGTGATGTCGTAAGATTTTATGATGTCTTATATAGCAAAGGAAGGCATTATTCCGTATATATTAGGTAAAATGATTTATCCCACATGCATCATGGAGTAATATTCTCCTATTACCATTCATTATGTAAGGAGGTGGAAAATCATTTATCCCACATGTATTATGTGATGTTATTCTTCCGTACCTCTATTTATATAATAGAGGTGAAGGAGACCCTTCGGGTATGATGTTGAGATATTGTGAACATTGTTGTAAAGCTGTGATAAGCATATGTGGTGGAGCTCAAGTGTGAGATTGGAGATTTCTGAAGAATAAAAAAGAGCATACCTTCTCATGGATGATTCCCCATTTGGGGTTTTACCACGTATATCCCGTGTACTATTTATTTTTCTCGTGTCTCTTACTATTTTATTATTTGGTGATTGTATGGATAAAAGGCTAGACTAGTAGATCCTTTCTATTGATTTGCATCTTAACAAAGTTATTGTTTCATGTTTATGCATAATTCTCAATAATATAACATGACCAAGGGCAAGGTCGATCCTCCTTAGTTAGTTCCCTAATATTGGGCTAAGTACTACTATTTAACCCTGCAAGTACGATAAAGAGTTATAGCACCTAGCATTCCTCCATCCTTAGGACCCTAAAATCCATGTCCTCCATGACCAATTCATGAATTTCATCCGTAAGTTCTAGCATTAAAGAGTTATAGCACCTAGCATTCCTCCATCCTTAGGACCCTAAAATCCATGTCCTCCATGACCAATTCATGAATTTCATCCGTAAGTTCTAGCATTAAAAAATTGTGAATTTTGTCCATGGAGTAATTTTTGAGAGAGATAACAATTGCGCTAGCAGTAGTAGAAAAAAAAAATTGATTAATGCTTGCACCCTTATGTCAAACCTATCTCAACTAAATACTTATGTTGCATTGATTGCATTTGGAACACTCTCTAGTAAGCGTTCTTGTGGACCCACATCTTCGGACCTTTATTTCAAACCCATCTCAATAGAATCCCTATGTTGAGTTGAATAGATTGGTAACTCTCTTTCATAACCCCTTTTGTGCACCCATTGTTATATTTTTATTGTTTAATCAATATGATTTAGGATCTTATATGAGAGAATAACATGCACAACAATAATCACAAGAGACAAGAGACACAAAGATTTTTCCTTGGGGAAACCATAAAGGAGAAAACCCCGCAACTTCCTCAGAGATAGAATGAGCACCAAAAGCAAAACCAAAGATGATCTTCAATAGTTTTTCTCTCTCTCACTTGTGCGAGCTACTTCTCTCTCACTCATGAGCTACTATTGAGTGAGTGTGTGTTTCAAATAGAGAGTCTCACTCTCTATTTATACTTGTTTTCCACTTGACAATTACTCTACAGGTCCAACTTCATTAGGAGATTCTAATAACTCTAATACCACTCAACTGTGGGGACTATTGCCCCGACTTACAATGGAGGGTTAACCTCAATGAATTTACATGACTTTATTATATTAATGACTCTCCCGATCGAAGTAATAAACATATTCATCGAAGTACAATGAAATACAATAAGAAATATACAAGTGAATACATTCCGAAGTTATAAATACATCAACACTCCCTCTTAACTAGGAAGGTATTCTCTTGACACAGTTCATCAACACAATTCTTCATCATTGGATCATCATAAAAAATGGATCATCATCAAAGCTATATCATCATCAACATCACTGCTGCTATCTCAAGCAAATGGTGTTATCTCTCAAATCTACTTGTCATAGGAAGTGCTATAGAGCTAGCCCTTTTTCATGCTGGATGTAGGCCTAGCCTCCATGTAGGTCTTCATCGACAGAGCCAACCCTTTTTCATGCCGGATGTAATTCTACAGTGCCAACCCTTTTTCATGTTGGATGTAGTTCTACAGAGCCAGCCCTTTTTCATGCTGGATGTAGTTCTCCATCTACAAATCCAGTCATTTTTCATGCTGGATGTAGTTCTACAGATCCAACCCTTTTTCATGCTGGATGTAGTTATCCATCTACAGAGCCAGCCCTTTTTCATGTTGGATGTAGGTCTACAGAGCCATCCATTTTTCATGTTGTATGTAGGTCTCCATCTACAGAGCCAACCATTTTTCATGCTAGATGTAGGTATCCATCTACAGAACCAGCCCTTTTTCATGCTGGATGTAGATCTACATAGCCAACCCTTTTTCATGTTGGATGTAGGACTTTCCCTATGCAAGGACTTTCTCTACAGAGCTAGCCTTTTTTCATGGTGGATGTAGGGCTTGCCCTCTGGAAGGAATTTCTCTACAAAGCCAACCCTTTTTCATGCTAGATGTATGCCTTTCCCTCTACAAGTACTTTCTCTACAGAGCCAACCCTTTTTCATGCTAGATGTAGGCATTTCCCTCTACAAGGACTTTCTACAGAGCCATCCCTTTTTCATGTTGGATGTAGGCCTTTCCCTCTACAAGGAATTTCTCTACAGAGCCAACCCTTTTTCATGTTGGATGTAGGCCTTTCCCTCTGCAAGGAATTTCTCTACAGAGCCAGCCCTTTTTCATGCTGGATGTAGGCCTTTCCCTCTGCAAGGACTTTCTCTACAAATCCAACCCTTTTTCATGTTAGATGTAAGCCTTTCCCTCAGTAAGGACTTTATCTACATAGGCAACCCTTTTTCATGATGGATGTAGGCCTTTCCCTTTGCAAGGACTTTCTCTTCAGATCATCTTGGAGCACAACTCAAATACACATAACACAACATTCACATTCACTGGCATGGTAGGATACACCGACTACCATCCGAGAAAGGATTCAACACTTACATCCACTGGCATGGTAGGACACACCTACTACCATCTGGGAAGGGCTCATGTGTATCCCTTGGAGGGAACCTCGATCTGAAGAATCACCAAGCTTCTTTCTGAAGAACTCAAACTTCAATCTGGTCATTTCTAGCATAGAATCACATCAGGACTGATTACATCCAAGGATAACCTGCGAGCTTCACCAGGACTGATTACATCTGAGTTTAACCTACAAGATTGATTACATATGAGAACCTACGAGCTTCACCAGGTCATACAACCTATTTCAATGACTATGTTAGAACTCCCTCTTTCAAGAGATCTCGATCTAGATCACAAACTGGAGCTTCACTGCTCCTCTCTGCATCATACAAAAATGCAAAGTGGCAACATATTTTTCCTCAGTTGTACTCAATGCCATGCAGGATTCCATCCTTCCAAACCAGTAGCCCATACTGGATCTCAAACTGAAGAAGCAACCAAAGCTACTCTTCTTCTCAGTGTTGCTACCAATCTGAATCAACATAACCATGCAGGTTAGTCTTTTGATTCGTATCATACTTGAGTCCATACTCAACTATACCCTTCAGGTACCTCACTACATTCTTTGCAACCGGGTGAGCATGTCTAGGTTGTTCACAACAAATCATATGTCTGGTCTCGTATTCGTCAGGAACATCAATGAACAAATCATCTGACGATACATCTTGGCATCAACCATATCTAATGAAGCATCACTCAATAGCTTCAGGTTTGATGCCATAGGTGTGGCCATGGCCTTGCAGTCCATCATCTCAAATCTCTTCAGGATCTCCACTGAATACTTCCCTTATCCAAGGGATATTCCAGCTGCACTCTGCCAGACCTCCATACTTAGAAATTAGTGCATCATACCCATGTTCTTCATCTCAAACTTGGCATTAAGTCTCCTTCTTACAACTTTAAATAGTTCCTCTTTTCCTGTCAGGAACAGGTCATCAACATATAACAGGAGTATCACTGGTCTTCTACCTTCAACCTCGAAGTAAATGTTGGAATCTGCTTTACTCTCAATAAAGCCTAGAGCCATCAGTAAGTTTTCCATCCTGTTGTACCATGTCGAACCTCGGAATCTTCTGCAATAACTCCCTTTGAAGTAGAGCATCAGTCTCCCTCTGCCTTTCGTACTCTATGTATTGAAACATTCTGTAATGGAGTGACAAGTAGCTTCCTCTGCTACTAATATTCTATGTATCCATCTAGGGTCACTAGATACCAATATCCTCTATTTTTAACTTTGTTGAAAAGTTCTTCTCGCACCCATCTGTGAGCTTTCCATCCTCTATAGGATTTCATCTTCAACCTTATAGCAAAGGTTAAGATATTCATCACTCTAGATGATCTTCAAGCTCCTCATGTATGGGTGCCTTCTGAGCTCGTACAAGGCCTTCTTTAATTTGTACACATGAATCTTCCTTTCATGTGTCTCAACTCCCAATGGCTACAAATGTCTCTTCGTAGTCTATGCCTTCCTTCTATGAGAAGCATCATGCTACAAATCTTTCCTTGTATCCTACGATGTTTCCATCTAATTCAGCTGGATCTTGTAGATCCATATGGAAGACACTACGGAACTCCCTTAGACATCATTCTTCTTGAACTGTCATCACTTGTTCTTCGGAACAAGTCTCATCCTTCTTTTCTTATAGGCGATTGTACACGATATTTCCTACAAGTCAAATGCACCAGTTGTATGGTTAGAAACCTTTCATAAGGCATATTCACAATGGAAAATTCTTATGCATAAATATATAATCATGCAACTATTTTATCCAATACAACATTCATCCATATCTCGTATACATACAAACTTTCGAGATGCCTTCCATCTCTACCATAACATTATTGAGATTGTGCACTAATCCCAATATGTCAGCAAAGAGGTTTCATCCTAGATAAGTAGCAATGGTGTGTTTTATAGAACTATAGGATACTTTCCCATAACCTTCATATTAGTAGTATATTGCTNAACTAAACAATGTCATATAAACAACTAGATATATAGGAAAAGACAATTCAAATACTTATCTTTATTTGTTTCATGGGTAGACTCCTTCTTGAGCCTTCAACTTCATGATATTCTTCATTCATAACATCATCATTTATTATCCAAATGCTAATATTGATAGGAGGTTCTTCAATAATTGAGTCCTTCATATTCCTCATCGCTTGATGGATCTTTGTGAGATCTTGATCTTCAGTTGCTCCCGTCTTCTCTTCTCTTATTATGAGTCGAGCTTCTTCTTGTATGCATTCTTCCCAGAGTCTGCTGAAGGTAATCACTTCCTTATGGCACACATTCCTCGAATGAATGAATCCCATGATCCTGGGATGCCATTCAAGGTGGTTATAACAATATCTTATTCTTCTTCGATTGCTTCGTCATAGCATCGAACACTTCCTTTTGGTGTCTTCAAGGATGATACATGAGGGATGAGATGATATTTAATAGAATATGCAATGATTCTCTTGGATCTATCCTTAGCCTCATCTCCATCTGGCTCCTGTAACTTCCTTACTGAAGAACTGATCCAAGTCAATTTCTTCAAGGGTCGCGGAGGTCTGATTTGAGGGGTTCGTCCTGGTTTTGGAGCTCGTTGATCTAGGGTTTGTCAAAGAAACCCTAAATTTCAAAAGTTGGAATTTCAAAATTATGATTGGAAATAAATATGGGCCTCTTCAAGGAAATTTGTCCAATGTACTCATTTTCTGAAAATAGTGGAGGGAAGCTCCCGAAATAGGAAGCCCTAGTTTTCAATTTCTTCTGTAGAAATGACTGATATTGATTCTGCTGTGTCTCTGAGGTTTCATATCCTTTAGTTCTGAAAATTCTCACTTTTATATCCTGATGAGTCTTATTTCCAACCCCACAAGTTAGATTAGAAATGGATTCTCCAAGTGGTACTTATTCATATTTTCCCAAGGTGACTATTTTTGGGACCCTTCAGGATAACAATCTTGTGCGGAATTCCATTTGTCATTGTTTCACATTCTGGGTCTGAAACACTTACCACAAAAACTACACTCTGTGCCCTACCTAAAACATCTTGTGAAATTTTTTTTGGACCTTCCTAGCCAGAGATGTAGCAAATCTCCCTAGGTCACATGTTTATGATTGTATTCTGGAGGAGGCTGGAACCCTGATTTGGAGGAACCATATCTCCTGAAGTATAGTGAATATGAGGATGAAATTTTTACATACTATACAACACGAATTTCTCTTTGGCCTATACAAATTTTGGGTTCTAGTCCTTCTCCAATTTCTCTTTATAGCGAAATTTCTAATATTACTAAATTTAGTCTTCTAGGGTTTTCACGCATGAAGCCCTAAATTCCATTAGATGCCATTGCAGTTGTATTTCAGTTGTATAGTGAAACTTATCTGATTCATATTTAATGAGAACCTCAAATGGAAATACAAAATATTTATATCTTACCAATTTGAGATGCCCGAACTGGATCTGGAGCTAATATTTTGCAGTGCTGATTTTCTGGTCCGAGGTCAAATTAGGGTTTGACTTTCCTGGAGCTTTACCCAACCAAAAATTTTGATCTTGGTCTCTAAATTTTGATTTTGAGGAGGAGAGAAATCCTATGTTGGGCTCACTAAAAAATTCCTCTTTTGTGAAAATCCCTAATTTCCCACAGTAGTGACAGGTCAAAAATTGAAAATGCCCAGAATCAAATTTTACTTCGACAAAAAGATGCACCCTTCAATGGAGAGTTAGCCTAGCCTCCTTTTGCTGATGATATGTGGAGAGAGACCCAAAAAGTAAGAATCCCTAGCTTCTGCATCTGCACAGTGTCTTCTTCTCAGGTTAGCTCTGATACCATGTTAGATTTGTATTTCTTTAATCAATATGATTTAGGATCTTATCTGAGAGAATAACATGCACAACAATAATCACAAGAGACAAGAGACGCAAATATTTTTCCTTGGGGAAACCATAAAGTAGAAAACCCCACAACTTCCTCAAAGATAGAATGAGCACCAAAAGCAAAAGTAAAACCAAAGATGATCTCCGATAGATGTTCTCTCTCTCACTTGTGTGATCTACTTCTCTCTCACTCATGAGATATTGTTGAGTGAGTGTGTGTTTCAAATAGAGAGTCTCACTCTCTATTTATACTTGTTTTCCACTTGAAAATTACTCTACAAGGACGACTTCACTAGGAGAGTCTAATAACCCTAATACCACTCAAATGTGGGGACTATTTCCCCGACTTACAATGAAGGGTTAACCTCAATGACTTTACATGAATTTATATATTAATGACTCTCCCTATCGGAAGAAGAAACATCTCCGTCGGGGTACAATGAAATACAATAAGAAATATACAAGTGAATACATTTCGAAGTTGCAAATACATAAACACCCATTCCCCCTATGGATAACACTCAATTGGGTGATCTCTCCCACAAAATTTTCCACCTAGTAACACTATAAGATGAGTTGAAAAACAAGTTAGATCACAACCACTCATCTAATCAACAAAATATTGATGGTATCCATGTCAAGATTACCAAATAGAAGTTGCTTTCCTACTAGATGGGCCACTTCATGACACTTTTTCCTTCATCATCTTCCATATACCTATATCCATACCAACTTGCCCACAAGGTAGTGGTTGAATCGTCCAATCCAAATGGGCCTCACTCTACTCCACTTTTTTGTGATCCAATGACTCAAATGTGGACAAAATTCCTAGAGTCGATCTCACCAAAATTGATAGGTCAAACCCCATAGGAAGGGTCACTCAAATGGAACATTAATTTTCCTTAGATGGAATCATAGATGATGTGATGAAAATTCGAGTGGATAACTTATATTTGGATCCTCAACATTGGGAATGGTGGCAATGGCATAAGAAATCCTACAATATTTATATTGCATGAACACAATTTGTTTCAAATCTCTATGAATCTTTTGAAGTAGCCACTCGTTATTTGGGGCAACCAACCAAGCTTAAACAATCTGGCATAGTCAAATATTTCATCTCATATTTTGAGAAGCTAGGCATCCTCATAGAATACTTGTCTAATACTTTTTATATTGAATGTCTCACCAATGGTTTTGAAAGAAAACATACGTGCACATGTATTAATGGTTCATCCTACTGCTTGGTTTGGTGCCACTCAAATATCTATAGAATCACAAAAGGTGATGAATACTCAAATAAAAAAAGGTTCCATTTATTCCCCATCCTCACCCACCTCCTTTCCATTCCACTAATCCCTAACCATCCTCTCCACCACTCAAGATCCAAAAGATAACCCAAAGTTGAAATGGAAAATCACCAACTCAAAATTCTATGCTACAACTATGATGGGAAATATTTCCTTGGCCATAGATGTAAGGAGAAAAAACTCTTTAAGGCCATTTCAGAGGACATTTCTAATGAGGAATATGAATGTAGCACCCATAAGTTCCCTCATCCATTTGTTGAAGACACTCCCTAGCCTAATCTACTAAATGTGGAAATCTAGATCTCCCTGCACACCGTGATTGGTCTTTCTACTCCCTAAACATTCAAATTGATTGTCTACATAAAAAATTACAAGTAAATAGTCTTAATTGATAGTGATAAGACTCCTAACTTTATCATCGTTGGGAATCCCAAGTAACACACTACTATATCCATATTTTCAACAACTTCCAAATCATGATGCAAATGGAGGACCTATGAAATCTGGTTGTCATTGTGAAAATATGCAGCTTCAGATTGGTGAGTATTCCCTCAAAACCGACGTGTTTGGTATTGAAATTGGTGGTTGTGATGTTGTTTTGGGTGACGAATGGTTATGGACATTAGGACCCATCACCATGGATTTTGATGTCTTTAACATGAGTTTCAAACATGAAAGGAATAACTATACTCTCAAAGGAATTAAAATCATATATATAGATATTATCAACTCACACCATATGGAAAATATTTTTAAGAAATTGTATTAAAAAATTGTGGCTCAATTCCATAGCATTCAAACTTTTCATACCCCTTATCAACCCATTCCTTCTGACATGCAGTTAGTCTAGGACAAAAACCAATCCATCTTTGACACTCCTGAAGGACTACACCCTTCCCACGGTGAGCATGATCATTCCATTCCACTAATACCTAGTATCCTCCCACGTTGTGTATGCCCATGTCACCATTCATTTTCCCAAAATAATGAAATTGAAAAGATAACTCGAAGGGTTTCTAGTTATAGGTGTCATCCACCCTAGTTCCAACTCTTATTCTTCCCCAATTGTTATGGTCCTTAAGAAAGAAGGCACTTGGAGAATGTATCTTGACTTTCATGCTTTGAAAAAATTGATCGTCAAGGATAAGTTTTTTATTCCTACCATTGATGACCTTCTAGAAGAGATCAAGGGTGCTCAATTATTCACCAAACAATCTCCACTCAAGCTATCATCGAATTCACATGAAGGAAGAGGATATCCCAAAACTACTTTTCACACTCATGAAGGCCATCAAGAGTTCTTGGTATTCACTTTGGCCTTTGGAATGCACCCTCAATCTAAGTTCCAAAGTCTCATGAAAAAAATATTTAAACCAATTTTGCATATTTTTTTCCTAGTCTTTTTTATGACATCTTGATCTACAATAAAACTTGGAAAGCCCATGTGGATCAAGTCTTACAACTACCCTTGAATCATTAACTCTTTCTTAAAAGGTCCAAATGTGCCCTCGTGTCTCCGAAGTGGAATATTTAGGCCATATTGTTAATCAAGAGGGTGTGCATGCAGGTTCGAAGAAAATTGAATCAATGAATTATTGGATTCTCCCTAAAACTATCAAATGCCTAAGAAATTTTCTAGGTATCACTAGTTATTACAGAAAATTCATACAAAACTACTCAGAAGTTTGCTGAAAAAATGCTTTTAATTGGAATAAGGCGACATAAAAGGATTTTCATGAATTAAAGGAGGTTATGTGTACCACCCTTATACCTATTTTTGCTTGAATTTATTAAAGTGTTTGTCTTGGAATGAAACCTTGAGTAAAGGTATTGAAGCAATCCTCATGCAAGAAAACAAATCGTTGGCTTTAACCAGCGAACAACTTGATGAACACTTGGAAAAATTGACTTATGAAAAAGAGATGATGGAAATGTTTCATGTTGTGGATATCTAGTGTCCATACCTTCTTAGGCAATGTTTTCACTTAAAAACTGATCATTGTAGCCTAAAATACTTTTTGGAACACAAAATTGTATCCCACGAGCAATGAAAATGGGTCACCAAAATGTTGGGATATGGCTATAAGGTAATTTACCAAAATAGAAAACAAAATGCGGCGGCAGATGCTTTCTCTTGAAAGTATGAAGAATGAAACTCCCTATTTTCCTTCTCCTTCACCATAGTAGACTATTTGATTGAATTCCATAATGAATGGTTCATAGATCCCACGCTTTCTACCACGATCCAACAACTTCAAGAGAAACCCCATGCAAATCCAAGCTACATTTGGCACAATGATGAACTTCATTATAAAGTGCATTTATATTTGCACAATAATTCAACATTGAAATCATGTATGTTATGTGAGCTACATTCATCCCCCATAGTCAGTTAGTCAGGATTTCATAAAACATATGAAAGCATTAAATTAGCATTATTCTAGGAAGGAATGGAGAAGGTAATTTGAAAATTTATAGTAGAATGTGACACTTTCCAACAGCATAAAGAAAAGACGATGAAAAATCCAAGTGAACTTCAACCACTTCTCATTCCACCTATGGTATGGACTGACATTTCTATGGATGTCATCCTGAGGTTACCAAAATATGGAAATAAGTCTGTAATCATGGTTGTGGTTGATTGTATTTCCAAATATGCTCATTTTTGTGTCCTGCAACACCTTTTAAAGGCCTCTATGGAAGATCAAGTCTTCATAATAATATATTCAAATTCCATGTTATGTCATAGTTTATTTTCACAAATTGTGATCCCATCTTCAGTAGAAAATTCTAGCAATAATTATTTTGACACTAGGGGAATCGGTTGAATCTCAACACCACCTATCACCCCCTAGTTCATGGCCATACTAAAGTTGTCAATAAGTGATTGGAAGCATATTTTGGTGTTTTACTTCAGAGTGGAAACCCCAACAAGTTTAGTTGTTACCTCTAGCATAATGGTGGTATAATACAACTTATCATGCTACAACTCAAATGAATCCCTTTGATTTTGTCTATGTCCAAAATACCCGCATTAGTACTATCCTACTTACCAAGCATATATAAGGTACAAGAGGTTGAAAAAACACTCACATCTCAAGTTGAAATTCTCCACACTCTCAAGGATAATCCAGTAATTTATTAGAATAAGATGAAGCAACACACTGATCAACATCATTTAGAATGCCATCTTTCAAAACGAGATCATGTATTCCTCCATATAAAAATGATAAGTAAGCCTCACTTAAGTTCAACCACCACTAGAAGCTTGATCCCAAGTTTTATGGGCCCTATAAGGTCCTCAAACATGTTGGTTCCATGGCTTACAAATTGGAGCTACCTATCCACTCTAAGATTCATCCCATCTTTCATGCATCCGACTTGAATAAAGTAGTTGGCTCTCAATGTTTTCTTCAAACTATCCTTCTAGAATTGGAAGAAGAAGGTACCATTTGGTTGCAGTTTGAGGCCATCCTCAACAAATGTGAATTTCGTCTCCACCAACACACCATCCAAGAGATATTGATCCATTCGAAAGATACCCAACTTGAGGATGATACATGGGAACCAACATAGATACTTCAACCATTTTTGCATCTCTAGCCTTGAGGATAATGTTGCTTTTTAAGGGGGAGGGCATGTTAGGGTCCTACCCTAACCTCCTTAAATAGATAAATATATTGCTATGTATTGAGTTCATATGCATTAAATAAGTCCCAAGAAGTATATATATATATATATATATATAGAGAGAGAGAGAGAGAGAGAGAGAGAGATGTATATTTTATCCACGACATTTAAATTAAATAGACATTTATATTAAATAGATTGTTATGCTTGATACTATACAATACATCTAACATATCTCATACAATGATACTCATGTATATTTATACTTTCTCATGAGTATTTCTAAGGGACCAATGCCAACTACCAAGTTGGAATATTCAGTGTATATGGCCACATTACATACATTATCCCTTTGGATGCCTCCCTAGATGCCCCATATTATCCTCCCTAGGTACATAACATGTCACCTCATGTCATGATTCCATTCCTAAACTTTTTTGCACTTGAAAGAAAAATAATCTTATTTCAAAAAATCCAAGCATTAAAATACATACCTAAGATAAAGTAACATGCCTAAGCTTTTAAGTTTGAATTGGAAGTACCACTAGATCTTCCATGCATATTCAAGAATTCAAAAGTATGCAAGATAGCGTACTTGATCAGGGTTCTCCTATATCAATTTTTCTTACCATTGTTTCACATGAACACAAGTAACAAATCTACATATTGATTGTTCAAGTATGCATGTCAAGTAAGGTCAAATCACACATATAACATTAGAAAATATCACACTTGCCAAGTATATCTCAATTTATATTTATAAAAAGTGTTATCTCAATATGGAAATCAAGTTGGAAGCTAACATATTACTAGTTCCTTTACCTTCATATAAATCTAGCATAAATATTCTTGTGTTGGTCTAGATGTCTTATCATAAGATGTTCCTTCATTTTATAGTGTTACATAACAGACCATTCCAACACAACATTAACACACATTTCTCCAAGACAAACATGTTGACCTGACAACAAAAAAATAATGATATGATGGAAATTTCTAATTAGGATTGCATAATACATTCCTCAAAATCACTACAAATAGAGGAAAAGGAGATGCTCTCCATGCAACTCAACATGCACACTGTCAATCTTTTCCAAATAGAAATGTTGTTGAACATGCTTTTAAGATTTGTCCAAATGTTGAAGGTAACGATAGTTTATTCAGATCCATGTTGAAGGTAATGATGGTGTAGTTCAAGTCCCCAATGAAGGTAAAACTGATGTTGTTCAAGCCCCAATTGAATTTGATCCATTGTTTACAATGGCTTCTCTAATCCAAAATAGGGATTCAACTAAACGACCAAGAATACAATTCTTAGATCTTAAAAAGGGGTTGGGTGGGATTTCCAAGAGAGTAACCAAGGGAAAGAAATATTAAATGTACCTAAAAAAAGGTATTATAGGAAAATAGATGAATAATTAGCGAAGGGGACATCATTGTTGATATTAGGAACTAACAAAGTAAAAAATATGTTAGAAGTTCCCAAATTGATAACGTTATTGAGCATTTAGATGGAGTTCTTGACAAAATTCATCCAGTAACTATGGAAGACCTATGAAATTATTTTACCACAATTATTATAGCTTTGGTGTTTGTTGAATCTAATATGAGTCATAAGGTATTGGAATTTATAAATAACTTTTCCAACCATGGTATTGTTAAGGGTGCTCAGTAATCATCAATTTATAATGAAATGAAACATTAGAGCAAAGACGATGAGAACTTGAATATGGGTTGGGAAAAATCATATGGTTTAACCATTAGACTTGGAGTTAACTAAGTTAAGGATTATACTTATTTAATGATAAAATAATATGAGTATAGGTCTTGGAATAAAGTTTAGGAGGTGGCTTTTAAAATCACTATTGATTCTCATTTTCAATATGATCCTGGTGGCCAAGTATGCGAGATATTATTTGAGCTTCTGCAAGATAAGGGTTTAATGCATTGTATAAGCATTGGAAAATGGGATGGTAAGGAATAAAACAAATAACTTCTAGTACATGTTTTTAATACAACATATGAGTATACCTTAATGAAATAGATACAAATGCTTCCCCGAGATGTCATTATGATGCGTGATGGTAAGGTAGTGAGTGTAAATTGTATGAGTGTCATGATCGTGTGTCCACGTGCCACTTAACATATCATGAAGAGGTGTCACTAATGGGAAATATTTTTCACTCATGGTGTAAATGTAAAAATAAATAGATACACATAGTTTTAAAGAAGTACTATATACAAGAAAGAGACTCACTTCATACAATTCTAGTGATGCATTTCTTGTCTCCAAATATTCTTTTGGTAAGTAATAAAAATATCCTACATTAATATTATTAATGTAAATAGGTTTTCAATAGTTTAATGTATTTCTATGTAAAATATAAGGCCATGAATGTACATATCCAGCCTTAAACATTCATTTTATTATTGCATGCATGCATTTTTCCAATGATTTTTAGAACATAATTATGTTATTTTGAAACCAAAAACATACTTTTGGTATAGACTCAAAATATAACCACGTGGGAAGGTCATGAATGTGAAAATACATTATCACCAAATTTTGGTTCATCCATAGAGTGCATATTTTGGATTGCATATGCATCTTAGGGAAGAGTAATTCACAATTATTATATTTGCAAAAATAATGAAAGTGGCATTTTGACATATTTGTAAGTTGCATTTGGAGAGTGTATTAATAAATATGAAAATATGAGATAATGCAACATGTGAAACATTTTCCATGTAGCTTTGTGTTTCATGGGTGTACATTAATGAGATTTAGCATGCCTTCTACAAAGCGATCTTAGGTTGGTTAGATACCTTGTTTTTATACATAGAATTCAGTTTTTTTTAACAACTAATGCATTTTGATAATTATATAAGTAAATTGTAAACACATGGGATGATGTTTTATTATAGAATAAATGTCAAACTTGTTTCTAAACCATTTAATCATGCATTCCCTATATATGTATAGGGAATTTGTTTTTCTTGAGTTATAAAGTCTAGGTTGTGTGATTGGTTGTTTTTGTAATTATTAAGGTATAACTTAAACTGTAATGCCAATGGCTCCATGCCATCCATTCCATGTAAATTTGTGGGAGACTTTTTAAATTTTTATTATTATAGTTAAATTAATCTTCTTCTTGTTTTTTTGGTATAAATGATGGATTTAAAAATAATTTTACATTTTAGGAATTAAATTTAAAGTTAGAATTAAGTAAAGGATGAGAAAGTAATGTTGATGCGCACATATAAACATAGATCCAACATTATATGGTACTCCATTAACATTGTGAAAAATATTACATGGATTGGACAAAGAATGATAAGGTACACTCTCTTTCAAATAGTGTTTATTATTGAAAATTGAGAAAACTATTAACTTACACCTTATATATAATAACAAGTATGGTTGACACTAAGGTTAATGTCCTTGTGCTTGCCATGTAAAAGTACAAACTATTTTAAATGTTTTGTGAAGTTCCAAAGCTAAAACAAAAATATAATAATAAATATCCAACAAAGGACAAAGATAAATCTAAGTTCATTCCAATTTGGGGGAGAATTTTGAAATTATTGATGTTCCATGTAAGAATGATGTTATATCCCATCATAAAGGTAAAGAGACTAAACAATAGGCAATCAAGTAGAACAATTTTAGACATAATACTCATGCAACATGACATAATTATAAAGGTAAAATAATCTTCTATACATATTCATACTTTTTCTAATCTCAAGGAACTCATGCAATGCAATTGTAAACCCTATATTGAAATTATAGTTTGTATGCATTCAAATGCTTTATAAATGGAAGCTTACAATATTTATGTTTATGGGATATTGAAGTTATGGGATATTAAAGGTGTACCAAATGGTGTGGGGGTGTTATATACATACTCTACAATGGGAAGAATTTTATGGGATGTTGCACTTGTTTATGTTAAAATGTACATTTCCTCTCATTCAATAAAGTAATGTACATTTCCTCTCCATCATTCAAGGGATTTTATGGATGTTGGAAATATGACGAATCATCAGTAATGAATATCCTTATTGTGCTATTTTTGAAAATCCACCTATGTGTATTACTATCCCTCACCATGGACATCCTCTAATCGTTCTCTAACATGTTTAGAACACATGCAATGCTTGGTGTCCCTCCAAATATGCACACAATGTGCATTTAAAATATGTTTTTTTATCACCAACAAATGTGTTCCTAAGGTGTTATTATTCAAGACAATTGTGTAATCTTCCATAAAATGCATGTTGATGGCCTGGGAATTATTGGTTAATTGCAATTTTTCGTACTGAAATGATAGGGTTAATTATTATGTAACAATATGGATTTTTTGGATTTGGATTCATGAATATCCAACTATATAGGTATGTTATGAATGTCATGAATATCATTTCCGAGTTTTCATATTATAAAAACATGTTATTGTTTTCCCTAGGCATGTATTTTGGTGCATTTTGCATTCATATTTCCAAAGTTGACAAAAATAATGAAAGATAGGGAAACAATATTTTTTTCAAGGCTACTTTGTGCATTTAAAGATATTATGAAAAAATATGAATATGAGAGATTGTTAAAAGCATGAGATACTCTAGTGTTGTTTCTTTTAATTTCATATGGCATGCATTTTACGAAGTCCAGTCATGATGGTAAATCATCATGTTTTGAAATCAAAACTCACATGATCCTCTTCTCTAGGAGGTGAGATGGTCCCTTAGATACACATTCAAGGAGTTGATGATCTTCAAATGACTATGTATTTTCATCCTTTTGTTTTGGGTTTCTTAAGGAATGAGGTGATGAATCACAAACATGGGGAAATGAAAATCTAAATGTCAATCAAGACATAGGAAAAGGTTGCATTAGTATGGAGCATAAATATTCATTTGATGATGAAAAAATGTGTCTTATTAATTAGATGGAGGTACAATTATTAAATCATGTGATGAGATCAAAGGGTGTATTACAAAGGAGAAACAAATAAAAGTACTCCCTTTATCTATTAGACATTAATTTCAAGTTGAATTTGACAAAAATCGATCTACAATTGGTATGGATATTGCAACAAAGTTGGCTTCTCATTTCTCTGATCATGGTGTCATTGCACACCAAGTGAAACAATTGATTAAATCGTGGGTGAATCTACTTAAGAAAAATCAACTAGAGCCACAAAAGTAAGTCAATTTTATTTATAAATGACAATTTTGTTTTCTAGTTTCCATCAAAATGAAATTCGTCTTTACCCTTTTTCCTATTTGTAGAATAAAATTCTCCCTAGATCAAGGCCTATGAGCCAATTTTATGAAACGATTTTTTATTGAATCGCGTCCTTATATAATATATTATGACCAAGGTAAAAGGGTAAAATCACTAGTAGCCATGCCCCCTTCACCAATGACTAGAAATGGCATATAACAAAGTATTATTCCCTATACTGGTGAGATATATACCAGCATAGATCCAAATCCTACGCTCTATCAAGCGTCGAGAGGGATCAAATCTTTGGAGGTGCAAATATCTTCTTAAGTATTGCACTCAACTATCAGCTTTGGTGTGATTCAGACCAAAAGACACATCTTTTTATTTAAGGTCGACATATAATATTTTTATTATTAATATTTAATACTATTTATGGCTGACATATAATATTTTTTATTATTTTTTATTTTGTTAGGAAAGAACATCACAAAATATCCCCCATACATGGTTTTAAAACCATGTGCAAGGCCCTCCTAAAACCATGGGTTGTTTAGGAGGCCTTGCACATGGTATTAAAACCATTTGCAATAACCTCCTAAACCATGTACAATAAAACCATGGGTTGTTTAGGAGGCCTTGCACATGGTTTTAAAACCATTTGCAAGGCCCTCCTAAACCATGTACAATAAAACCATGGGTTGTTTAGGAGGCCTTGCACATGGTTTTAAAACCATTTGCAAGGCCCTCCTAAACCATGTACAATAAAACCATGGGTTGTTTAGGAGGCCTTGCACATGGTTTTAAAACCATGTGCGACCAACATTTTTTTGGCAGATAATTCAATTTTTTATTATTTTGTTAAGTAGGAACATTACAACATCTCCCACATATGGTGTTGTTTTTCTGACGGACATTTTCTTGGCCGATAATTAAATTTTTTATTTTTTATTGTTTTGTTAGGTAGAAACATTACAACATCTCCCCCATATTAGGTTGTTTTTGAAGTCAGCATTTATTTTGGAGGATAATTAAATTTTTTATTTTTTATGGCTGACATTTACAAGAGGAAGGTTACATGAGGAACGTTACATAACGTTACAATATCTCCCCCATACTGGGTTGTAGAGCACCTCTCAACGCAATTATAGATATTGTTAAATTTAATTCAACTCAATATAGTTCTAAATGCCAATACCATGTTTATATTCTAAGCAGATTCAATTAAAAACATAGTTATATTTGAAGGAAATGATATATTGCAAAGTGGTCTTATCATTTCAGCAAAGAAGGTTCTTGTAGCAAATAAACCACCTCAATCAATGAAACAAAGTAAAAGAGGAGACTCTACAACATGTAATAGACAAAGTAAAAACAAGAAACATATTTACCAAGATTCAATAGTTGTTGATATTAATGGTAATGCCATTATTGGTGATTTTTACACCACCATAAATTCCAAGTACTGGTTTTTCATGCCACCATAACTAAGATCATTTTCCCCTTACAAGAAAGGATTATAATTGTATCATGTATTCCCTTCATAGTATCAATACTAAGGATCGTGATATAGGTAAAAATACCTTTTTGTTGTAGTAGATATGTCATCTACTTGACCGTTGACAATATACACATGATGTGATTTCTACATTACTGATTAACTTTTCAATTATTAACTTTGTCCCATGAATACAATGTAATCAAAATGGACTATTGTAGTATATTCATAAACACATCTCCTTTTGAAAAAGGAGACGGGGGTTCAAATCTTGCTTTGAAAACATTTCCAATTGGGTATGTTTGCTTCCTAGATATATGGTGATTCATTTGTGCATTTTCCTATATTTTTCAACTAGGTTATGGTTTTTCATTCCCAATGTTCAGGAAAAAAAATTCATAGTAGTGTTTGAGATTTTATGTGTGTTTGTACAAGAGTTAGAGTACTTCATAAAATTTTGATAAATTTATAAAAAAAAATTATTTATATGAGTTGAGTTTTGATAATCGTTGTCACTTCATTAACCCAATATCTAAAATACATAAAATAAAACTCATTGTCAGTGTGTATATTCTATAATGACTCTCAACTAATTGAGTACAACTTGGGAAGATACATAATTGCAATCACAAAACTTTACCAAATCCCAATTATAAAGGACTTGGTGTCCACAATTTCAGCTCTAAACCCATATGACCATGGAAATAGTTGAAACATGGGCATCCAAAGATGAAATGATCATAGTGAAGAAATAGCTAGAGTGTGTGGATGCATGGAGAGATACAAACAAATGGCCAAGATGTATGCTAATTAACTTGATAAAAGTAGAAGTAAATGATTTTGTTTTTGAATACTCAATCTAGAAAATCGAGGGATAGATGATACAATTCTAAGTTGTTATTTTGGGGGCATTAAATTGCTACATTTTGGAAAGAGGGTATTTTGTACGGTCCCAATTCGATTACCATAACAACAAAAATTCCATGTAAAGGGGAAGTAATGTTCAACTTTAATAAAACTCACAAGTTAGAAAAGTAGGAGATGACATCTAAGAATTGTGGGAAAAAAATACAGGTTCCTAGGAATGGTTTAAAAAAGGAAGACGTATACTTGGGACTGTAAGAATTATTGGTTTAGATAGTCCCAATAATAATTTTGAATAATCAAAGCCATGATATTTTTTGGTGATTGCATGAGGTCAGTCATTCAATGGGTCGAAGACGCGACCATAGATGACTCTCACCTAATGGCTAAGAAATTACATTTTTCTCTGCAAGAAACTCGAATGAAGAGGGTTAAGTTTAGTTTCCTAAGTGTTGTGTATAAAAATTATTAATTTATACTGACCTGGAATTATCTAAGCAAATATTGGGGATGTTATCTAGTTGCTCGAAACTTCATTTTTCAATATGATCTCTTATTCTTGAAATGTACATTAGGAAAATGGTGGAAGATAACATGACCATGGAAGGGGAGACTATTAATGCTTAACAGAGAGGAGATGCACAAATTGAAAATACATCCATAGAGACTCTGGAAATCAATGTGGAAGGATTGGGAGAGTTCAATGATAGTTTTTCAAGTGATTTATCACCCATACAGACATTGATGATGCCATGAATTTAAAATGATTGAATGGGATTTTATTTCAAAATGAAGGTCATGAGAAGAAAGATATGGACGTTGATAATGAACCAAGTAATTATGTTGTTTCTATTCCTCTAGACAGTCTCTTTGATAGAATTTGTCATCAATAGTTGGCATTGAGTACAATGCATTTGATATATTTGTTGCATTGTCCTTGAGATTAATTTTACTCATCCCTCATTTTTTTATTATCAATAAGAACAAATGGTTCACTACAAATAGCTAGTTGCAGTGGATGCTTCCTCTATGGACAATATGAAAGAAATATGTAGAATGAAGGATAATGATATTGTTGAATGTCTAAAAAATATTACATGGTTACAAAAGCACTTCTTGATTATGGAGCAATAGAAACCAAAATCACAATAGGTAATGATATTTCTATTTTAGAAATATCTAGTGGTGTGGTGAGAGTTTTTTATGGGGCCAAGAAGGAAAAAAAACTTAATGTAGGCTATAAGATACAATTTCTAAAGCTACAGAGAAGATTACCAAGCTTTAAAAGGAATTGGAAAAGAGCCCATAAGTGTTAAATATTCCTCCATTAACATTGTAATGGGTTGTGACACTGTAATTGTGAGGAAATTGAAAAAGAAAAAAGATTTTATTGGAAAAATTAAGGTTGATTTTGGATAGATATTATCTACTGAAGAATAAAAATATGAAATCTATGAATTTTCCTTTAATAGTCAAACTAGGGCTAAAAAGTGCATGCAAATCTCTACTAATAACCACACATAATACCTTTTATAGTATGCAGCGGAATATTAAACTAATAAATAAATCACAAAATCACATCACAATATTGACACTATTATTTTGGGTATGGAAACCCCTGGAAAAACCCAAGATGGGAAAACCGGTGCAGCAGTCATATATAGATTTTACTATGAGAAAATATGGAGTGTTTAAAATACTACAAATTCACCCAAACCTGGCGAATGCAATTAGACAGCAGAATCATTGGGCAAAACCCTTGCTAAAACTTAGCACACTCCTATGTGAGTGTACGACCCAGCTGTACAAAGATCAATGATCATGTTGCTCGCTCCTTCGTCTTCCTAGCTAAATCCCCTGTCTGAATTTCTCTCCCTGTTTGTATCCTGTCTCTATTGGAATACAAGTGTGTGTGTGTCCTCTCCACCAATTGATCTCTCTTTTATAACTTTAGGTAAATGGAAAACCCTAATTTCACTTTCACTTTAACTATTGGNACTTTAACTAGTGTTTCACTAAAGTTAATTTAGATCACTTTAATTTATTTTCCAAAGTAAACTTAGGAAAAGTAAATTAAATACAATTGGTTTCCTAATGTAAGTCTTCTGCATGCAAGAACACATGCATGCAGGAGACCTTCCTTGTTGCTACTAGTTTAACACTCCCTCTAACGACAAAGGGATTCGGTAGCAACCCCAAATTATCCATGAACTTCACAAAACTATGTATGCAAAGTGCCTTGGTGAAAATGTCTGCCACCTGCTCATTTGTCTATATGTACTCCAACCGAATGGTTCCTATCTGAACACAATATTTCAAGAAGTGGCATATGATTTCTATGTGTTTGCTCCAGTCATGGAACACTGGATTCTTAAATAGCATGATGCCACTCTGATTGTCATAGTGAACTACTATATCCTCTAGCTCACACTTGGAAAACCCTGCAAGTAAGTTCCTCGACCACATACCCTCACAAGAAGCCATGCTGGAATCAACCTCTGCCGATTTCAATGCAACTGAATTCTGCTTCCTGTTGAACCAAGACACAATCCCTGATCCAATGTTGAAACAACAACTTGAAGTACTCTTCCATTCCTATACACATCCTTCCCAGTTAGCATCTGTGAAACCTGCTAACTGTACACTCCCCCTGCGCTCATAAACCAATCCATACTCCATTGTACCTCTGACGTAGCAAAGTATATGCTTCGCAGCCATCCAATGCTCTCTCTAAGGGTCCACCATGAATTGATCAAATATTTGACTGCAAAGCTGATGTCTATTCGAGTGTTGACCAGATACATAAGCGATCCGATAAGCTGACGATACAAAGTAGGATCAAATCTGTCTGACCCCGATGCATCAATATTCCTCCAATTGGAAACTAGAGGTATGGCCATAGGCTTGTAGTCCTCCACCCTGAATCTCTTCAGGATCTCTACTGCATACTTCCCCTATTCGACGAAGAAGCATCCATCTCTCTGCAAAACCTCCAAGCCCAAAAAGTAATGCATCAGCTCAAGTTCTTTCATCTCAAACTCCACTACAAGGTTGGACTTGCAGTCTCCAATCAGCCTCTCATCTCCTATTAAAAAGAGATCATCCACACATAGGACTAGTATGAGAGGCACCTCACATGCTAAGAAGTACAAGTTGTGATCAGCCTCACTCTGTTGAAATCCCATTTCCTATAGATAGTTGTCAATCCTCAAGTACCATGCTTGAGGTGCCTGCCTGAGCCCATAAAGAGCTCTATGCAGTATGAGTACATGCATCTCCCTGTTCTCCACATCAAACCCCTATGGATTATCAATATAAACTTCACCCTCTATCACTTTGTTGAGGAAGACAGTCTTTACGTCCATCTAATGGACTCGCCAACCCATCTCAGCTGCTAGTGAGATAATGGTCTGAATTGAAGAATACCTGGAAACAAGGGAGAAGGTATCCTCATAATCAATACCCTCCTTCTGTGAAAACCGCTTTACCATGATGTGTGCCTTGTACTTCTCCACACTTTCCTCTACTGCATGTTTCACCTTGTAAATCCATTTGGATCCCACAACCTTTTTCCCTTATGGCCTCGGTACAACCTCCCATACCTGGTTTTTCATAATGGATTCATACTCCTCAACCATAGCCTCCTATCACACATCATGTTGTGCAACCTCCCATTGCTGCTGCAACCACTACCCCAAAAGATTTCCATGTTTTGGGGCCCCCCTTTGATTCCTTATATTTGGATTTTACACTTTTTCTTCCCTTTGAAAATTATTGTTCATGAATTGGTTTTAGTTTGATTAAGATGAAGAAATTTTACCTTTTTTACACCAAGTATAAAATTTTTCTTGATACAATGTATCAGAAAACTTTTCATTTTTTCGTCGACATAGCGGAGATCTTCGGCTCTTCCTTCCGACGTTTTTCAAGTCGATTTAGCGATGATGCTTTTACCCATTGTGTCAAAACTTTCCCAAGATTTTCGCCGATACAGTGGAGAGTATTTTTCTTCTCATCCAACGCTTTATTGTTGTTTTCTACGTAGTTATTGATCCGACGCGGAAGAAAAGGTTTCGTCTTGCTACCGACACAGCAGATGCCTTTTGATTTCTTATCCGATATCCTGCTAAACGACAGTGCAATTTTGTGCCAAGGGGTTTTTTCAACCTTTGTCATAAAAGTGTTTGAGTTCCAGACGCGGAAGAAATTTTTTTGTCTTGCTACCGACACAGCGGATGCCTTTTGATTTCTTATCCGATATCCTGCTAAACGACAGTGCGATTTTGTGCCAAGGGGTTTTTTCAACCTTTGTCAGAAAAGTGTTTGAGTTCCAGCCGCAACTAGCGGCAAGGTATTACCTTTGTAGTTGATGTCCTCCGTCAAGTTGTTTAGCCAGGGAGGGCCGATAGTGGCGGCAATATTTATTTTTCAGAGCCGACAGTATCAGGTCGTTTAGGTTTTTGGATGTCGATCATGTCTTGCGCCGTCGTGTCGGGAAGGCCATGCAAATGCATGGCGGTTGATTTTTCAGGGGGGGGGGGACCGATAGTTGCAACATATTTGTTGGTTTGGGACCGCAGTGGTCGGGAGGTTTTTCATTTTTCCGTTTCGACGCAACTTTTCCAATGTGGTTTATTTAGGCTCCAAACAAAGTTCCTTCACACTCATGCGGTGTAAAGACTTCACCAACCGCATTAAGTGTCTATCCCTATGCATTCCTATACATAGCCTTTGGGTGCTTTTTCATTTTCATGATTTGTTTGCAACTGTCAAGAGTTGTGAAGCCTGTGGAGCTTACCCATTTGAGCGTCCGTTACGGTTGTTGAAGACTATGGGTGCTACCTCCCATTCTGAGCACGCACCTACCAAAGCTTCTATCTGGAACTTTCCACCGACCTTTTCTTGACTGGTTTTTTATCTGTTTGCAGCGAGAGAGGCCATTGAAGTCGTGGAGCTCTGGAGGTTTTGTGTTTCGTCGGTTTCATAACCTTAGTGTGGACCTTTAATGGTTGATGCCATGACGCTGCATTTAGGCCCTAGATTGGCGCCACTGATCTCTTATGGTTTGTATCACGGGACATAGGTCTCATAGGGGGGTCATGCGTAGGTTTTTGAGGGTTTTTTATCAATACCTGACCTTGTGCTTGAAAATGATAGGTTTTGACTCTTGATGTTGCAGATAGAGCTCGCATACGAGCTAGGGTTTTTTTCCTGGTTTTAATTTTACATTAGATGTGGATTTGGATGGTATCCAAGGTTTTATGATACAAATTTGTTTCCGATGATGGGTAAAGATGATATGGTAAATAATGTACTAGAATGCATGTGGTTTCTAACAGTAGTTATGCTAAGACATGTTTTGGTATGTTTGTTGCAGGCTCAGTCTGTATCTAATACCATGCCTAAGAAAAGAAAGAAGAAATCCAAAGTGGCAGATGAAGAATCAGACGTAGAAATCATGCCTCGATTAGATATAATATATGAGGACAATTAATCTGTCACCGAGGCCGGGCCTAAATTCAAGTGGGGGCATGTTTATCATATGCTCTAAGATCAGAAAGTTTCGGATGCATGATTGGAAGATTTACCCTTGTTTGAAAAGATATTAAGATCAGGAATTACCAAAGTATCCACACGACTGGAGTTGTTTCCTTGCTTCGAGGTGATTGGATGGGTTTTGTATAAGGCTTATGCGAAAGGGATGATCATGTACAATGTTAAAGATAAAGGATTTTCCTTTTTGACCCCTGCGTTCATAGTTAAATCGTACAATTCATCAGTTTCATAGGTTAGCATGACCAATGATTGGCTAAATATCCTGACTATTGATTACATTGGATGTGCGAAGATGATGACAACTAAAGGAAAGTTTTTTCGACAAAGGGAATTTGAGGAACATGAGACTGCCAGTATGTGCACCTCGTACAGGCCGGTATCCCTAATGCTTAACATGATATTCGGTAGAACTACTGGAAAGTTTTACAAAATTGGGTGGATACCACTGATGTACCATGTAACCAAGGAGGGGACTGTGTTCAATTGGGCCGATATCATAGCTAACAGTTTGTCCTCCTGTATAACTGTAGCATAGGAGGGATTGCACTGGCGGATATCTAAGTTTTATATGGGATCCTTTTTTATTGACTATATACTCTACTTACATCCATTTGATAATCTAAAGTGTAGTTGGAAGGAGGGAAAAGAACCCATCTATGCAGCATACCAGATTTTGTGGGCTCACAAATATCACAGCTTTTACAAGCTCATTTGTGAGGAGTTATTAATGCCCCTTTACCAATTACTTTTCCTTGAGGAATGTAAATGCATGTCTGAGGGGGATCAGGACATTATAATGGAGTATGGAGACTATTTATTTTAATAAGAGGGCACCTACTTGAGGATGTATGAGGGAACCAAATTTCCTTCACTGCTTCCCAAGCATGCCGCTGATTATGTGGTACATAAAGAAGCAGTCAGACAGCTCTTCTTAAATGGTTTTGGGAGTTGTTTGTTTGATATGAAGAAGGTTGTTTTCCCTCCGATTCCATTCTATGTCGGGAGTTATAAGTTTTCTAAGGTTAAAAGTACACCACACTTTGTGAAATATTTGGAAATCTTCCATTTTGGTGAAAAGAACTTTCACAGAAATGATGCTCAGGGTAAGGTGGCTGCACACCGTGCACTTGTAAAAGTAAACTTCGAGTACTCCAATCATTTTGAAAAAGAAGAAAAATTACATCGAAATTATTGTAATATGATTTCTCTAAACAAGCGTCTCAAGAAGAAAATCACAGTCATCGGAGGCAATGGTAGTAGCAGCAATACCTCCAAACATAAACGACAGGAGGAAGAAGTTGCACAGAAGGAAAAGGAAGAAACAACACAAAGATAAGTTGAAGGTGCAAGAAATTTGTTGGGCGAAGAGGAACAGAGAGAAAAGGAAGAAGATGAAGATGCGAGAAAGAAGGAAAAGGAAGAAAGAACACAGAAAGAGTTAGCTGAGCAAGAAAAAGAAGAAGCAAATAGGATAGCTGGGGATCTAAGGGAAAAGGAGGAAGAAGATGAAGATAGGAAAAATCAAGAGCAAAATACTACTCAAGATAATCCATAAAGTTTACCCTCCACGTCAGGAGATATATTGAGAGGAGGTCACCTCCCTATGGTTGATTTAGGGTTAGTACTTTTCACTCCGTCGAAGGAGCATGAGGTTGCACGTTTGGATGATGTATATTTTGATCCCAAGTGGAAGACCATAATTTGGAGATCTGAGAAGACATTGAAAATGGGCACCCAGCCCGAGGTTACCACAGTTACTAAGAAAACTGTTGTAAAATATGTAGATGAAGATGTAGAGCAGGCAGCCTCAATTGGTGTTGCAACTGCACAGGCGAATGCTTATAATGTTAGCTAGCTAAAAGGAGAAGTTGACCAATACAAAGAAAAAATGGCACAAATGAAGGATACCTTGAGGAAAGAGAAAGGAGTGGGCCGAGAAACAAAGAGGAAGTATGATGCCACCCTTTCATATTTAGAGAGGTTCCAAGAGGCCTGTCAGATCTTGGAAGTAGAAAGGGATGCCTTGGTATTGTCAAATACTGTTATCAGTGCAGAAAAAAAAGTCTTAGAAGGAAAAATTTCAGTGCTGGAAACACAAAGGGCCACAATAGATACTCAAGAAGAGGATTTAAGAACTCGAGTTGCAGAACATGAGACACACAACAGTTCTTTGGTGACTCTGTTAAAAGCAGCAAATGAGCAGAAAATGGATGTCACGTCGCTTTGAGAGAATGCCCTCTTGCTCAGGAGGAAAATTTATCAAGTATAGTTAAAACTTACAGAGGAAGTCTACAAGATTAAGTAAGTCGAGACCAAATTACAAGAGATCTTAGTAACGTCGACTAACTTCGGAACAAGAACTGAAGGAATTGCAGAAGTCATCCAGGGTCAATTGACGTGGTTGGAGACCAATGAAGAACTTCTAGAAAATGCACCTTAGAATAGTATAGAAAATTTGCATATTGATTATGAGCTCATGGATTACAACAGTAAGGCTGCTGCAAGATTGATAGACGCAGTTGGGAAAACAATGGATAAATGCATGGACTTTTACAAAAGAGTTCTCACCACGCATAACAGGTTCCAGGCCTATACAGCTAGGAGACTTCATGAATTTTCAAGAAAAGAAGAACACCTAAAATACCTACATGATAGGTTGCAGGAGGATGAACTCAACATACAGCAAGTTAAAGGCCTAAATTAGAAGATAATAAAGAGTTTGGTGGAACAGGCTGCAGTTAGCAATTGCTTTCTGGAGGATCAGCGTAGAGTCACTCCTCAGAAGGTATAAGAGATAAAATCGCAGCTGGCTGCACATGAGGTGTTAGTTAGAATATTAGAGCCTATGGATTTTAGGAACATAGCGGAATATGCAGCTGCATGGAATCAATTCATGGATGGAGTGGCTGGGCCCACCTAGGATGTTTTGTTTTATTCACAAGTGGAGAGTTTTATGTAATATTTTGTATTTATTCCATTTTCCTAGTGAGCACACTAGAGGAAAAAATTTTGGTAACTAAAGCATAGGGAAGCCCAAAAGGCATGGATAACCAAGAGTTATTTTTTAAATGTATAAGTAAAGGTAGAGTAGAATAGAGAGGGGACTTTTTAAATCTCTCATATGCTGAAACGTTTTGTAAGGAGAACTATTTCTTTTTATAATAAAAACAACTGAATTTTTGCTGGAAGAAGGACTGTATGAAATTCAAGATGGTTGTGTGGATTGCTGAATGAGAAATTATTTCTGTTTTGGCATGCTGTACAATTTGTGAGATCGTTCTAAACTCACTGAACTATTTCTGTGTTTATGAATGATTTCATTTTCTATGAATCTTATGCAATAAAATGAGTAATAAATGTTTTAACTTCACAGAGCTATCTTTGTGTTATTTTTCATGTTGTATTTATGTGTGAAGAATCTAATGGCTATCTGTAGGATTCTGTGTGCAAACAATACAATATATTTACTCATTTCAATATAATTTTGCTCCCTGGGGATAGTTAGATTTATGTTAGAATAGATTAGATTAAATTAGTTTTTCTTTACTTTGGGTGATTGAGGGACAATTGATTCATGTAAGGCGAGAGGTAAGACCCTATGCAGCTCACTACACGGATAATGGCTTGTGAGGTTCTTGTTTTGACAGTCACATGCATTTAGTATAGGAACTTGCATTTCATTATAAAAAATAAAAAGCACATAAATGGTGGACCAGGCCGCAACCGATAAAATAGACTTAGACATTCCTTTAATTCTATGGTAGTCGAGCCGTTAACTAGATGGGTTCCCCATTCCAAACGATAAACGATATAATTGGGAAAGGTTATTGGGGAAAATCCCTACTGTCGGTACTTGGGAATTTCCAGGCATCAACACCTCCTTGAAGCTAGAAGGTTCAGAGTTAATCAACTCTTTCATCAGTTCCATATAACTAAGTATCTCTGGTGGTACACTCCGTCTAAAATATATCTATGGAGGATCAACCTACCTAGATTCCTATACTGTGGACCTAAGAACTTAGGCCTTGGCCTAATGTCAACTTGTTGCGGATGATGTATATTCCCCATTTTGTTCACTTTTTAACTCTCCACCGCAGTCTCCTCATAGAATCATGACTAGAAATGTACCCCCAAATGCAAACCAAGCTAATCCACCATCACCTTTGAGATCCAGAACTCCATTCAACCTGGCTCCTCATTGCATGCTTTGCCTCAGAATGTTAATAAGTCATTGCCTAAGTTTTATCCGGGAGAAGGAATTTCTGTGGATGATCACTTGCATAGTTTTTGCTTGGATCTAGAGCTTTTAGCGGTAGAGCATGAAGATGTAGTGTGTAGACTGTTTCCACACACTTTCAAAGCTAAAGCATCAGCCTGGAATTTTGGTTTGCCTGCAAATTCTTTAACGAATTGGGATACTTTTGAAAGATTGTTTAAAGGAAAGTTTGGTAGCCAAAGAACCACTGTAGCTCTCATGAAAGAATTGCTTGCTCTAAGGATGGACAAGAAAGAGAAAGTGCAGGATTTTAATCATAGGTTTGCTTCCCATTTAAATCATTTCAGTGCTGCCATAAAACCTGTTGAACAGACTTTGATAGAATATTATACTTCAACACTTTAACCTGACGTAGCAATGTTTGTTAAGAGGTTAGTAAATCCTTATTTGATAGAAACTTACGAAGAATCCAAGAAAGTAGAGGCTGAACTTGAAAGTATAAACAAATAGACTACATAATCATATGCCAGGACTTTTAGCAGTAAGAAACCTTTGTTGCTGACTAGACCCAAAGAGGAACGTTCAAGTGAATTAGAAAATGTTGTTAAAATGGTACAAAAGATATAAAACAAGATTATGATTTAGAAAAAGATAAAGAAGCCAGTTCATCCAGAAAATAGTTTAAACCATTCTTCAAGAAAAGAGATGAAAGTGGTCCACCCCAACCACCTATGCACAGTTCTTTTGTTTTGAATTTCATTGAAGTTGGAATGGACAATTTTTGAACTTTTCATCAAGAACCCCATTCAGAGAAAAACTGTCCACAATGGATAAATTCGATGACTCTGGTGATGAACCAAATTTTAGACGCTCAAATAAACAAGACTGAAGTAAAGAAAGAAAGGGAAAATGAACCAAGGGACCCACCTGAAACAATAATGGGATTGTGGGACTGTGCACCTATGTTTGGGGTTAGAAGAAGAAGAGTTTAATGAGGAAATTCAATTTTCAGCAGTTAATGCCGCAACAAGAAGGAAGGGACCTATAATGGATGAAATTTTATTACTGCCCAAGATTAGGAAGATTCAGGAAAGTACGAAGAAAATCAACAGTAATACTCAAACCCCACCTATACCTGATTTAGTCATAACAATGCAGAAAACTCTCGTAGTTAGTAAGCCTATGAAGGTTGTGAAAATTAAAGTGGAGAGTAATAAGAAAAGTTCAGCACAAGGTGATATGGGATATGACATAATAGAAGATATCAAGAAAACAAAGGCAAATATTTCTTTATTTGAAATGTGTAACCTACCTCAACAAAGAAAGAAGCTCTTGGAAGCCTTTGATTCATAAACTAGTAAATATCAAGATGATTTTGAATCAGAAGAAGAGATCAGTGAAGCTAGCATTGGGGGGAAATCTAAATCCCAAACATTACCATTTCTACTTACGTTTGATATTTTCAATCACAATGTACACAATTGTTTGGTATATTTTGGAGCATCCTCTAATGTTATGCCTCTTTCAGTTTGTAGAAAGATAAATGGTCAACCCACACCTTCTTCATGTAAAATCATCCAGTTGGACAGCACAACAGTTAAATTGGTAGGAGAAATGAAGAATGTGTTGATACGATTATCTACGAGCGAAAGGGTTTGCCAATTTATAGACATCATGGTAGTGGACATACCATAAGCATATGGAATAATATTGAGTAGGGATTGTTCTGTGAAACTTGAAGGATACTTTGCAATTGACTAGTCACACTTGTGGTTTCCCTACAAGAACTGTCAGAATCATATCAAAGTGATGAGGGAACCACACATGAAGCATAATGTGACGCAATTGGAAGGGAAAAACGAGCCTGTAAATTTTTCACATTCAGTTTTGGGTAACTATTTCATAGAGATTGAACCTAGAAAATATCAAGCGGAAGAAGCCAGTGATAAATCAGATACACAATCTGAGCTCCTTCAGTTTTCACGGACTGCAAATATTGATTCTAACATAGTTAGTTTAGTTTCTAAGTTAGAGATTAACACTAGTTCTGTAGAATTAAAAGATAAATTTTGGTTGTTATATTTTGATGGTTCAAAAACTCAGGAAGGATCAGAAGCCGGTTGTGTCCTGATTGATCCGGAAAAAAAATAAACATTTTCTTTCTTGTAGATTAGAGTTCGAATGTACTAATAATACATCAGAATATGAAGATTTAATCTAGGGCTTAAAGAAGGCTATTGAATTCAAAGTAATAAATCTATATATTTTTGGTGATTCTGAAATAATTCTCAAACAAGTTCGAAATACAATCCATTTTATGTTACCACATTTAAAAGGCTACCAGAATGAAGTTTGGGAACTTATAACAAATTTTGATGCATTTAATATCATTTCGATTCCTAGATTGAAAAATGCAGCAGCTGATTTGTTAGCTACTTCTGTTGCAAGATTAGTTCCTACTAATAATAGATGCTCAATCAAATTTATTTTCAGGCCAGTTGTACCAGACAATATCACCAATTTGAGGGTATTCGATGACGATCCGCAAATCTTTGAGTTTTTAACAAATGATGAGAATTTCAAAGACTCTGTGATTGATGATGGAGAACATCAAGCCAATCTCCAAAGTGGGAAATGCATACATAAAGGGGTTAGAACATTGGAGGGAATGTTTGATTTCAATAACAAGTTTAGGAAGCCAGCCAATGTCAAAACACACAGTTCATCTATGCAGTACGACCTAGTGAATCTTGGGACAGAAGCTGAACCCAAGTGTGTGAACTTGGGGAAATTCTACTCACTAGGTGAGAGAAGCAAATTCATCAGTTTATTTAAACAATATAAAGATGTCTTTGCTTGGACTTATGAGGTTTTGAAGACTTATGACACTCGCATCATCCAACATGTTAGTCCAATTAAAGCAGGAGTGAAACCATTTCAACAACCATTAAGGAAAATACATCCCAAGCTAGAACCCATGATTCAAAATGAATTAAAAAAGTTACTTAATGCAAAGATTATTTTCAGAGTTAGACACTTAGAGTGGGTGGCGAAATTGGTACCGGTAAGGAAAAAGTCTAGTGAAATAAGACTATGTGTAGATTTCAAAAATTTGAATCGTTCCTTAGACAAGGATAATTATCCAATCCCGCCAATGGAGCAGATATTACAAATGGTGTCAGGCTCCGAATTGTTCTCCTTGTTAGACGGGTTTTCAGGCTACAACCAAGTCTTGGTAGTAGAACAAGATAGGCTGAAGACCACATTTCTTACGAAGTGGGGGACTTTTGCGTACATGGCGAATGCCTTTTGGTCTCATTAATGTTGGAGCAACCTTCCAAAGGGAAATGGATATAGCTTTCTGGGGTTTAATTGGCCACAGTGTGGTAGTCTACCTGGATGATGTAACAGTTTTCTCCAAAAGGAGAGAAGAACATATGTTTCATCTAAAACAAATTTTTTACCGTTGTCGGAAATATGGTATTTCTTTGAACCCTAAGAAATTTGTTTTCGCAGTATTAGAAGAAAATATGTTGGTTCGCATTATTTCTAAAAGGGGTATCTCCATAAACTCAGAGAGGGTAGAAGCTATAGCACTGATCCCTTTACCCCACAATAAGAAAGGAATGCAATCTTTCATGGGGAATATAAATTTTGTACGAAGGTTTGTGCCTAATTTTGCTAAAATAGTCAAGCCTTTACAACAAATGGTTAAGCAAAGTGTACAGTTTAAATGGACTGACATAGAAAAGGGTGCATTTAACAAAATCAAAGCAGCAATAGCCCATGCACCTTCACTTAAAAGTCCTGATTTTGAGAAATATTTTATCCTATACCCTTTTTCTTCTGACAACTCACTCACAGCAATTCTTACACAGAGGGAAGAAAGGGGAGACGAGTAACCCATATAATTCATGAGCACTAGTTTGTAAGTTGCTTAATTGAATTACACTGCTATTGATAAACAGGCGTATGTAGTCTTTAAAGGAGTAAAACAATTTAGGCCATACATTCTTAATAATAGAACCAAAGTGATTGTTCCTCACCCGGTGGTTAGAACTCTTTTCGTGCAGAAAGAATTAGGAGAAAGGAGAGGAAATTAGGTAACAACCTTGAAAGAATATGATTTAGAATTTAAACCAACCACTATCCTCAAAGGACAGGGGCTTTGTAAGCTAATGGTTGAAATTCAAAGCAATGAAGATGATGATTGGGAGAATGAAGCTAAGTTACATATGATCGATATGTGTCATATATTCACCGCCCCAGAGTCCTGGTACAGAGATCTGATACACTATCTCCAACAGGGATAATTACCTAAACAATGGAATTCTAAACAAAGAAGAGCATTGCGCTTGAATTCAACATCTTATTAGATAATTGATGGAGTTGTTTTCGGGAAGAACTATGATGGAGTATTTCTGAGATGTTTAGAACAAGAGGATGCATCTAAAGTTGTTAAGGAATTGCATGGTGGTCCTGCTGGAGGGCATTTTTCAGGAGATACTATGGCACATAAGATTCTAAGGGCTAGATATTATTGGCCAACTTTGTTTAAGGATGCTCATGCTTACGTAAGGAAGTGTGACACATGCCAAAGTAGCGGTGGGAGACAAGCAAAGGTAGTTGGCCCATTGCAACCAGTCATTGTTTTGGAACCATTTGAACAATGGGGAATTGATATTATTGGAGAAATCAATCCAAATTCTTCATTGCAACACAAATACATCCTTACAACCATGGATTACTTCACAATATGGGTGGAAGCGATTCCGTTACGGAAAGTGAATGAAGATGCAATCATAGACTTCTTACAAGAGAATATTATGACCAGGTTCGGAGCTCCAATTTCCCTGGTTTTTTATAATGCGTCTACTTTCATCAATTAAACTTACTGAGTTTGCTAATGAGAAAGGAATAAAATTACATTATTCTACTAATTATTATCCACAAGGTAACGGATTAGTTGAATCGACTAATAAAAATCTCAATAGAATTTTTAAGAAAACTGTCATAGAAAATTAGAGAAGTTGGCATGTAGCTCTTCCAAATGCACTATGGGTTGATAGGGTCACACCCAAGAATTCCTTAGGTGTGTCGCCTTATACTTTATTTTATGGAAAGGAAGCTATTTTACCCCCTAACATTTTGTTGTCGTCTTCTCAATTATCCCAAGCATCCAAAGAATCTAGTAGTGAGGTAAGCTCGAATCCTTGTTGAAGTTAGAAGAGTCTAGGCTCAAGTCTAAAGAGAGATTTAAACACCAGTGGGAGATTGTGAAGAAATGGTTTAACAAGCGTAAGTCCAGGAATAGAATATTTGAAGTAGGATATTTGGTTCTCAAGTGGGATCACCCGCATGATGAAAATGCCAAGCATGATAAGTTTTAACATCTATGGATTGGCCCATTCCAGATTGCTACAAAGTTAGGCCCCTCAACATATAAGTTACAGGATTTATGGGGGTGGGAAGAGAATCTGCCTATCAATGGTTTGGTTCTCAAACATTACTTTACTTAATGCCTTAAAGGTATTTTGTACATAAATAAATCTTTTGTGTTTGCTTCGATTTATTTTAGTTATGTTTGCTTTCTTTATGTCAATTTGATTTTGTTTTATTTCATTTTTTCTTTGCTTTATTTTAGTTTATTTCAAATAAGCCAGCTCATCTTTTGGTGCTTGGAGGACTTTGGAATTTGGACAAACGACCATTTTTTTAAACCAAAGAAATGCTCATTGATTTATCTATGTCAAAATTTAATCATGACAAGATTATTTAATTTGATAGACTATTGAAAGGAAGTTATTTTAAGAACATGTTGAAGTCCTATTTTAAACCCTGTTAAATAACTGAGGTAGGAGAGGTCTAGAATACTATTTTTGTGGCCCTATCCAATTCACATTAATATATGTCCTAGGAAACTTGCAGCAAAGGACCCATGGAAAGGAAACAAGATAGACATGTGTATGGTATTAAAAATAATCCCATGCCACAAATTAAATCCAAAAGGCTTAAAGAGTCAAAATTTCCCAGAAAGAAAGTATATATCAAAAAGATATAATGAAAGCATGAGTCAGTAAAAGGATTGGATTGCACAAAGGTTCTTCTTCGTCCGTGAGCTAAAACAAATTATCACTCACACAAAAGGACAACATGAATGGAAGAACCTAATCCAAATCTCAAATACAAAAGAAGCAATCCAGGAAGACTTAAAAGACAAAAGTATGAAAGCGTCAAAAGAATGCAAAAGGCATGGGAATGAGGAACAAACGAATACGCCTGTCCAGACTCTGTTACGATCCTGTGGTGTCTTAGCTGAAAGCAACCAAATGCAGAGGTAAATGAATCTTATATTTTGGCCTCATAAGAGTTATTAGGACTTTGAAAACCTAGTTACCTTACCCTATTGGACTACAATCAATGATAAGTTATGAATCTTCCATTCCTAAGAAAGGTCTAGATTGATAAATAAATCGTGGAGAGGATATGGATGAGTTGGTTTAACAGAATTCCATAAAGCAGTCTTGGGTTCCAAAAGATAGATTTTCCAGAGATCTATGTTCACCAGCTAATCGCCAATTGTTGCTGCTGCAACCACTGCCCCAAAAAATTCCATGTTTTGGGTCCCCCCTTTGATTCCTTAACTTTGGATTTTACTTAGACTTTTTCTGCCCTTTGAAAATTGTTGTTCATGACTTTGTTTTAGTTTGATTAAGCTAAAGAAATTTTACCTTTTTTACACCAAGCATAAAAAAATTCTTGACCCAATGTATCGGAAAACTTTTCATGTTTTCACCGACACAGTGGAGATCTTGAGCTCTTCCTTCCGAAGTTTTTCAAGCCTATTTAATGATGATGTTCTTACCCGCTGTGTCGGAACTTTCCCGAGAGTTTCACCGATACACCGGAGAGTTTTTTTCTTCCCATCCGATGCTTTACAATTTTTTTCTACGTAGTTATTGATACGACACGATGGAAAAGATTGTGTCTTGCTACCGACACAGCAAATTCCTTTTGATTTCTTATCTGATATCCTGCCAACCAATAGTGCGATTTTGTGTTGCGGGGTTTTTTCAATCTTCTTTGGGAAAGTGTTTGAGTTCCATCCACAACTAGCAACAAGGCCTTACCTTTGTAGCCGATGTCCTCCACCGAGTTGTTTAGTTGGGGATGGTTGATAGCGGCGGCTATCTTTATTTTCCGGATTCAATGCTATCGGGTCATTTAGGTTTCTAGTTATCGATCATGTCTTGCACCACCACGTCAGGAAGGCCATGAAAAGGCCTGGGTGGATGATTTTTCATGAGGGAAACTCATAGTTGTGGAAAATTTGTTGGTTTGGAATCGTCGTGGTCGGGAGTTTTTTCATTTCTCCATTCCGACGCAGTTTTTCTGATGTGGTTTATTTAGGCGCCAAACGACATTCCTTCACACTCGTGTGGCTTAAATACTTCACCAATAGCATTAAGTGTCTATCCTCGTGCGCTCCTATACATAGAATTTGGGTGCTTTGTCATTTTCACGATTTGTTTGCAAGTGTCGAGATTTGTGAATCCTGTGGAGCTTACCCATTTGAGCGTCCTTTATGGTTGTTGAAGACTATGGGTGCTACCTCTCATTCTGAGCACGCTCCTACCAAAGCTGCAATCTAGAGCTTACAGGGCCTGTGGAACCACATTTTCAGTCGTCGTCAAGCTTAGCCTGCCAGGTAGGATCTCATCCACATCATGATTTTTTGATTGGTTGGTGGATCGGTTTGTTTTGGAGTGGTTCTTTATGTTTTAATGACTTAGTGCTTTTAGTTTTTGGCCATTTGTGAAGTCAGGGTTCTTGATTGTAAGTTTTCCTTTCCCACCTTTTGATTTGTTTTGACATGCCATCTTACCCGGATATCCAATTTTGTTTGTTGACATAGCTTTCTCCGACCTTTGTTTCATTGTTTACCTAGTCCCAGCTTGTTTATTTTGTTTCCATTCAGACATGGCTAGCTTAGGGCTCTGGTTATGCAATGATTGTGAGGAGATGGCCCAAACTTTTTTCCCACCTTTCCTTGACTGCTTTTTTATCTATTGGCGGTGAGAGAGGCCATCGAAGCCATGGAGCTCTGGAGGTTTTGTGTTCTGTCGGTTTTGTAACCTTAATGTGGACCTTTATGGTCGATGCCATGACAATGCATTTAGACCTCATATTGGCACCACTTTTCTCTCCTGGTTTGTATCACAGGATGTAGGTCTCATAGAGGGGTTGTGTGTAGGTTTTCGAGGGTTTTTTTTATCAATACCCAACCTTGTGCTTGCAAACGATAGGTTTTGACTCTCAATGTTGCAGATAGAGCTCGCATACAAGCTAGGGTTTTTCACCTGGTTTTAATATTACATTAGGTTTGGAATTGGATGGTATGCGAGGTTTTACGGTGCAAAATTGTTTCCTATGGGTAAAGATGATATGGTAAATAATATATTAGTTAAGCTTGTTCTATGAAAAAAATGAGTTATCAACAACATAATAGATTCTATAGTAGTTTTTCAGCCTTATCATATCTATGAATGCATGTGGTTTCTAACAATATTTATGCTAAGACATGTTTTGGTATGTTTGTTGCAGGCTCAGTCTGTATCCGCTACCATGCCTAAGAAAGGAAAGAAGAAATCCAAAGTTGCAAATGAAGAATCGGAAGTAGAAATCATGGCTCGAGTAGAAATAATATATGAGGACACTAAATCTGTCACCGGGGTCAAGCCTGAATTCAAGTGGGGGAAGATTTATCATATGCTCCAGGATCAGAAAGTTCCAGATGTAGGATTGGGATTTTTACCCTTGTTTGAAAAGGTATTAAGATCGGGAATTACCAAAGTATCCACACGACCAGATTTGTTTCCTTGCTCTAAGGTGATTGGATGGGTTTTGTCTAAGGCTGATGCGAAAGAGATGATCATGTATAATGTTGAAGATAAAGGATTTTCCTCTTTCACCCTTGCATTCATAGATAAAGCTTACAATTTTCCAGTTTCAGAGGTTAGCATGACCAATGATTGGCTAAATAGCCAGATTATTGATTACATTGGATGTGCAAAGATGATGACAACAGAAAGAAATTCCTTCCCACAAAGGCCATCTGGGGAATATGAGAATGCCAGTCTGCGCACCCCGTACAAACTGGTATCCCTAATTCTTAACAGGATCTTCGGTAGAGCTGATGGAAATTTTTACAAGATCAGGTGGATACCACTGATGTACCATGTAACCATGGAGGGGATTGTGTTCAATTGGGCCGATATCATAGCTAACAGTTTGTCCTCTTGTATAACTGCAGCACAGGAGGGATTGCATCGACGGAGGTCCGAGTTTTATATGGGATCCTTTATGATTGACTGTATACTCTACTTACATCCATTTGAGAAGCTAAACTGCAGTTGGAAGGAGGAAAAAGCACCCATCTATGCAGCATACCAAATTTTGTGGGCTCACAAATATCACAGCTTTTACAAGCTCATTTGTGAGGAGTTCTTAATGCCCCTTTACCAATTAATTTTCCTTGAGGAATGTAAATTCCTGTCTGAGGGGGCTCGAGACATTATAATGGAGTATGGATACTATTTCTTTTCAGAAGAGGGCACCTACTTGAGGATGTATGGGGGAACCAAAGCCCCTTCACCGCTTCTAAGGTATGCCACTGATTATGTGGTACATAAAGAAGCAGTAAGACAGCTCTTCCTAGATGGTTTTGGGAGTTATTTGTTTGACATGAAGAAGGTTGTTTCCCGTCGATGTCATTCTATGTCGGGAGTTATAAGTTTTCTAAGGTTAAAAGCACACCATACTTTGTGAAATATTTGGAAATCTTCCATTTTGGTGAAAAGAGCTTTCATAGAAATGATGCTCAGGGTAAGGTGGTTGCACACCATGCGCTTGTAAAAGTAAACTTCGAGCACTTTGATAATTTCGACAAAGAATAAGAAGTACATCGAAATTATTGTAATATGACTACTCTAAACAAGCGTCTCAAGAAGAAAATCAGAGTCATCAGAGGAAAAGGAAGTAGCAATAGTACATTCGAACAGAAAAGACAAGAGGAAAAGCTGCATAGATGGAATAGGATGAAACAACACAAAGATTAGTAGAAGGTGCGAGAAATTTGTTGGCCAAAGAGGCACAAAGAGAAAAGGAAGAAGAAGAAGTTGCTAGAAAGAAGGAAGAGGAAGAAAGAACACAGAAAGAGTTAGTTGAGAAAGAAAAAGAAGAAGAGGATAGGATAGCTGAGGAGCAGAGGCAAAAGGAGCAAGAAGATCAAGATAGGGAAAATCAAGAGCAAAATATTGCTCAAGATAATCCAAAAAGTTTCCCCTCCACGTCAGGAGATATATTGATAGGAGGTCACCTCCCTATGGTTGAGTTAGGGTTAGTACCTTTCACTCCGTCGAAGCAGCATGAGGTTGCACGCTTGGATGATGTATATTTTGATCCCAAGCGAAAGACCTTGTTTGGAGATCTAAGAAAACATTGAAAATGGAAACCCAGCCCGACGTTACCACAGTTACTGAGAAAACTGTTGTAAAAAATGTCAATGAATATGTAGAGCAGGTGGCCTCAATTGGTGTTGCAACTGCACACGTGAATGCTTATAATGTTAGCAAGCTGAAAGGAGCGGTTGACCAATACAAAGAAAAAATGTCACAAATGAAGGATACCTTGAGGAAAGAGAAAGGAGTGGTCCAAGAAACAAAGAGGAAGTATGATGCCACCATTTCGTATTTAGAGTGGCTCTAGGAGGCCTATCAAATCCTGGAAGCAGAAAGGGATTCCTTGGTATTGCCAAATATCATTATCAGTGGAGAAAAGAAAGACTTAGAAGGAAAAAATTTAGAACTGAAAACACAAAGGGCCACAACAGATACTCAAGCAGAGGAGTTAAGAACCTCAACTGCAAAACTGGAGACACAAAACAGTTCTTTGGAGACTCTGTTGAAAGCAGCAAATGAGCAAAAAATGGATGTCACACCACTTCGAGAGCACACCCTCTTGCTTAGGAGGAAAATTTATCAAGTGCAGTTTAAACTTACAAAGGAAGTCTACAAGATTAATCAAGCCAAGACCAGATTACAAGAGATCTCGGTAATGTCAACTGACTTCATAAAAAGAACTAAAGGAATTGCAAAAGTCATCCAGTGTCAATTGACACTGTTGGAGACCAATGAATAAATTTCAGAAAATGTGCCTCTGAAGAGTATAAAAAATTTGCATATCGAGCATGAGCTCATGGATTACATTAGTAAGGCTAGTGCAAGAATGACAGTCATAGTTGGGAAAACAATGGATAAATGCATGGAATTTTACAAAAGAGTGCTCACCATGTATAATAGGTTCCAGACATCTGCGGCTAGGAGACTTCAGGAATTTTTGGGACAAGAAGAACACCTAAAATACTTGCATGACAGGATGCAAGAGGAGGAACTCAACATACAACAAGTTAAAGGCCTAAATGAGAATATAGTAAATATTTTGGTGGCTAAGGATGCAGTCAATAATTGCTTGTTGGATGACCAGCTTAAAGTCACTCAGAAGGTAGTAGAGATAAAATTGCAGCTAAGGTGGCAGTCATAATACTAGAGCATGTGGATTTCAGGAACATAGCGGAAGATGCAGCTGCATGGAAGCAATTTGTTGATGGAGTGGCTAGGCCCACCTAGGTTGTTTTGTTTTATTCACAAGTGGATATTTTTATGTAATATTTTGTATTTATTCCATTTTCCTAGTGAGCACACTAGAGGAAAAAAATTTGGTAACTAAAGCGCAGGGAAGCCCAAAAGGCATGGATAACCAAGAGTCATTTTGTAAATGTATAAGTAAAGGTAGAGTAGAATAGAGAGGGGACTTTTTCTAGCTCTCATATGCTGAAAATTTTTGTAAGAACTGTTTCTTTTTATAATAAAGAGAACTGAATTTTCGCTGGAGGAAGGACTCTGTGAAATTCAAGATGGTTGTGTGGATCGTTGAATGAGGAATTATTTCTGTTTCAGTGTGTTGTAGAATTTGTGAGATCGTTCTGAAATCGTTGAACTATTTCTATGTTTATGAATGATTTCATTTTCTAGGAATCTTATGCGATAAAATAAGTAATAAATGTTTTAACTTCACATATATATCTTTGTGTTATTTTTCCTGTTGTATTTATGTGTGAAGAATCTAATGTCTATCTCTAGGATTATGTGTGCAAACAATATAGTATATTTACTCATTTCAATATAATGTTTCTCCCTGGGAATAGTTATATTTATGTTAGAATATATTAGATTAAATTAGTTGTTCTTTGCTTTGGGTTATTGAGGGACAATTGATTCATGTAAGGCGAGAAGTAAGACCCTGCGCAGCTCACTACGCAGCTAACTTCTTGTGAGGTTCTTATTTTGGCAGTCATCTGCATTTAGCATAGGAACTGTCATTTCATTATAAAACATAAAAAGCACATAAACAGTGGACCAGGCCGCAACCAGTAAAATAGACTTAGACATTCCTTTAATTCTACAGTAGTCAGGCTGCTAACCGGATGGGTTCCCCATTACAAACGATAAACGATCTAATTGGGAATGGTTATTGGGGAGAATCCCTACTATTGGTACTTGGGAATTTCTAGGCATCAACACCTCCTTGAAGCTGGAAGGTTCAGATTTAATCAACTCTTTCATCAGTTCCATATAACTAAGTCTCTCTGGTGGTACACTCCGTCTGAAAGATATCTGTGGAGGATCAACCTACCTGGAATCCTATATTGTGGACCTAAGAACTTAGGCCTTGGCCTAATGTCAACCTGCTACATATGATGTATATTCATCTCCTGTTGTAGCTAATCCTTCAAGTCAATGACTAAAGGATCCTTCCCACTTGACTTCCTCTGACTACCAGAACATGTGCTCTGTGTCTGTACTTGTACCTTTACATATGGCTCCTCCAACTTGACGGTTGAATCATGTGTTGGATGCTTCTCTACTGGTAAGTCCAAATATCTCCACAAGGTCCTGTCTTCATCGAACTGGACATCCCTGCTCACAATTATCCTCCTACGAGAAGGAATGTAAACTCTATATGCCTTCGAAATCTCATTGTAACCAACAAGTAACCCCTTCTCTCCAGAAGGGTCCAACTTCTTCCTATTGTCATCATGAACATGACAATAGCGAACACTACCAAATATGAGAATGTGACTCACATATGGCCTAGTTCTTGTGAATACCTCCTTCAGTGTCTTCCTCCCCAAATCTGTGTGTGGAAACTTGTTCTTAATGTATACTGCAATCCTGTATGCCTCGGCCCAGAGGAATAGTGGTAATCCCTGATCAAATAACATGGCATTGGCTGCTTCAACCATCGTCCTATTATTCCTCTCTACAACTCCATTCTGTTTTGGGGTATGGGGCACAGTGTGCTCCTTCTTGATCCCCTCTGCCGAGCAACACTCCATGAACTCATTGGAGGTGTACTCACCCCCATTGTCCATTCTCAACACCTGAATCTTCTTTCCTTTTTGGTTCTCCATAAGAATCTTGAACTCTGGAAACCACTCAAAGACCTCTGACTTAACCTTCAGGAAATAGATCCAGGTTTTCTTGGAATAGTGGCATTAATGAAGGTTACACAGTAACTTTAACCACTGAATGAACGGACACTCATAGGTCCGCATACATCTAAATGCACCAAGTCGAAGGGCTCCTTAGACTTTTTCTCACTCTGTGGGAAAGGATTCATGATGTTCTTTCCCAAAGAAAAACCCTTGCAGTGTTTATGCTTTTCCTCCTGTACCTGAGGAAATCCAATGACTTCCTATCTCAAATGCTTCAGTGCTCCATGGTGTAAGTGTGTCATTGTCCTATGCCAAAACTCACCCTGACTGGTGTTGATGCTGTTGACTAGAGCCTTTGCAAGTTCAAAGTGTAATTTGTACACTTTCCCACTCGTTATGCTAATCACTCAATCCAATCTCCTATCTGACACTTGGGCTTGATATACACTCTCTGGTCACGGAACTTCACTTGAAATGCCTTTTCCTCGAGAGTGGAGACTGATATAAGGTTCTTGGTCAGTCCAGGAACACATAACACATCAATAAAACTAAGGGGTTTTCCAAACTCCCTCTTAAATGAAAAGAGCCAAATCCCTACTCTTGATACCACACATCTCCACCCAGCTCAATGTGGATCCCTGTTCCACCCTCCTGCAAGTCTTTGAAGAATATCTTATGTCTAGTCATGTGACTAGATGATCCATTGTCGATGTACCATATGTTTCTCCCTGTGGTGATTTCCATGCAAGATATCAATCAAAACTCATCATCAAAGTTCTTGTTGAACTCATCCACCTCTATAGATCCAACCATATGAGTGTTACTCTTCTTCTTCCTGTCTGGGAATTGGGAGGCAAAGTTTCCCTACTTTTGGTAGATAAATCAATTAACTTTTGACATGTCAAGGTTCTTCTTGCCATCCTTCTTCATCTTTGCCTTCCCCTTGATCTTCCTTGTAAGGGCTAGAGCCTCCTCATCCATAATCTATGGGGAACTATTGGATGAGCCTGATCCTTGACCCATGCAGATCTCATCCTACACAAGGTCATCCCATAGTCTCTGCCAATCAGGGGGCTTCTCCCTGGCCACAACACCTTTGAAAAAGGTGTCCCATGGCTTAGAGAAGCCATTAAGGGATATCTGAACTAGCTCCTCATCATCTTTCTTAGAACCAATATCTCCAAGCTCATCCTTGATCTATGTGAGCCTCATGAGATAAGGCACCACTCCTTCTCCCTTAGAAATCTTGGTGTTGCACATCCTCTCTTGCAACACCATCTTCTGGTTCTCATTCTTTCTTTGGCACAAACTCTCCAAATCCGTCCACATCTCTGTTATGGTCTTCTTACAATAAATTTGAGGGACTATATGGTCCTTCACTCCATCCATGATAATCAACATGGCTCTGGAATCAATCTTCTTCCAAGATGATAGATATGTCAAATATGTGGGTGCAACCTTCATGATTTCAATGTGCTCCTCTGCATCACTGACATATAGGATCCTTGTGATCCTTTCTTTCCATGTAGGAAAGTTCTGAGCACCCTAAATTCTATCCTCAACTCTCAACTGCACAACCATAGTGAAGTGTACCTATCAAACCTTAGATATGGAAGTCTAGGTTTGTGTCTTCCTATATATCTGCCCCTGATCTATCACTGCTTTAGCTCACCAGAGCTCTGATACCATGTAAATTTTCCTTTAATATTCAAACTAGGGATAAACAGTGCATGCAAATCTCTATTGATAACCACACATGAATATATTTTACAGTATGCACCGAAATATAAAACTGAGAAACAAATCACAAAATCACATCACAATATTGACACTATTATTTTGGGTATGGAAACCCCCGGAAAAAACCCAAGATGGGAAATTCGGTGTAGCAGTTAGATATAGATTTTATTATGACAAAATATGGAGCGTTTACAATACTGCAAATTCACCCAAACCTGGCGAATGCAGTTATACAACAGAATCATTGGGAAAAATCCCAGCTAAACCTCAGCACCCTCCTACATGAGTGTATGGCCTAGTTGTATGAAGCTCTGTGATCCTACTACTCGCTCCTCTGTCTTCCTAGCTAAATTCTCTATCTGACTTTCTCTCCATGTCTGTACCCTGTCTCTTTCGGAATACAAGTGTGTGTGTCCTCTTCACCAATTGATCTCTCTTTATAACTTTAGGTAAAGCAAAAACTCTAATTTCACTTTCACTTTAACTAGTGGTAAAGCAAAAACCATAATTTCTCTTTCACTTTAACTAGTGTTTCACTAAAGTTAATTTATATCACTTTAATTTATTTTCCAAAGTAAACTTAGGAAAAGTAAATTAAATACAATTGGTTTCCTAATTTAAGTCTTCTGCATGCAAGAACACATGCATGCAGAAAGACCTTCCTTGTTGCTACTAGTTTAACAAAATCAAAATGAAATGCGAACAAAATAAACACTAGGATGATATTCAAAATTTTAATATTTAAGTTAACAAATTGAAAAATACCATTTGTTTTTGCTTTCCCACGCAAGCAAAAAATGTTGAAAATTTAGAATTTGGAAAATCTTACGTTAGCGCTCTAGCTTAAAAGAAATTATAAAGATGAAAAGATTCCTAAGAAATGTGGTGGTAGGATTGAAGTGAAGGACAATCCAACCTCCTAGAATTTATTACTTCCTAAAAGATGTCCTTAAATATCTAAGAGAATCCCTTGCAATATATGATTTCAATAATAAATGTTAAAGCTAATACTTTTGGTTTACCACCACAAATTGAAGCATTAAAGGAGAAGATAGTCAAGAAAGAAGACATGATAACAAGGCTAAACCAAAAAATTCACAAGGATATAAATAGCTATCATTTGAGATGTGATATGGATATGTTGCAGCTGTAACCATTTTCCCAAAATTAAAAAAATTTGGGACCCTCCTTTTGCTTAGATTGATTTGATTTTCTTCTTTGATTTGATTTAATGACTCTTCAAAAAGATTGTTTCTAATGCCTGAAATGATCCACTTTTGTTGTTGCCATTGAATGCATTTTCAAATGATTGAATCGGAAGTTTATTTGCTGATTCTCCCGTCGTTGCGGAGAGATAATCAACTTTAGTTTCGTTATTTTTGCTCCGATGCGTTGTCTCATTCGGCTGATTTTTCGTTTTGCATCGGAACGATTTGTTACTTCATTCTCCGCAGTTGCGGATGGTAGAACACGAAGTCTCCCGATCATCGCTTTGATTTTTCAGACCTCGCGTTGTTGTTTTCACCACTCCTTAAGTCTTGAGCTTCCGCCGTTTCGGCTTCCAAAGGCACTAGCCTTCCGGTCTTTTGGTCGTTTTGTTCCGATGTAGATTTTTTTTGGCCCATCGCGGACGCTGATGCCCTTTACGGTTCCGCCGTTGCGGATCTTGTTTCCGCTATCGCTCCGACGATTAAGTCTTGCGAAGCTCTGATGTGGATAGCTCTGCGGATATCTTGGTGGTTTTGCCACCCGATCTTGCGGAAGGAATTATCCTTATGACATCCGATCCGTTTGTCTTCTGCCGTCCGATTTTATTTTTCTCCCACCGTTTATGGTTGATTATATATATATGGGGTCGTGTGGATTATTCTATTACTGTTTCCAATTGTCGCTCTTGTGTGCTGTCATTCTCTCGAGCTCGCAAGGACCCCATTGTTGGTACCCGTGTTTCCAGGTGGCTCAACCGTGGAAGCTTGTCATCCCTCTTCCCGTCATTCACGCCACATTTCCAGGTAGGCTCCTATTTGCATTATCCCATTCCGTTCGAGCAGTTTGTTGATTTTTCTACGATTGGGTTTTTCCACGGCCGTTTTTTCTTTGGCCCCGTTATTTGCTTGTATATATAGTGGGGGGGCTTGATCATAACTGTCAGCGGGGGGGGCGTTTTGACCCACAGGGTAGTTTTTCCCACGGCCTTTTGTTTTGCGACCCTGCGCTTAGTGAATGGGTGGTTTCGTGCAGACAGCCATTACGCTGTTTGCACCAATCTGCCCTGTATGATGATGTTTTGGTAGGGGAAGATTTTTCATGGCCTTCCTGTAGCGTTTAGAATGGTCCCCCCCCCCCTTTTTGTTTTCGTGCTACCCACATCCTCAAACCACAGTTGTATGTCGCCACGCTGTTCTGCGCAACGCGGTTCGTGGTCGGTTTCAAACCCAAGTCAGTGGGGGGAGATATATCACTGCATATATTTTTATTGATCATAGATTGCATGGGTAGTATTTTGTTAAAGCACACCGCTGAAAGGGCTGGAATAATTTCCACTGTTTTTCCCACGCAGCGCGATGACCATGGCGCCTGTAGAGACCCCGAGGTCCTGTCACTTTAATGAAGATTTGTTGCCCGCTCGATATTTGTTGATAAAACTGTTTTGATATTATACAGAAGTGTTAGCTTGCACATATTTTCTTCATTTAACAAATTTCCGTCATGTTAAACACAAATGGGGTAAAACACTGCACTCTGTTGTCTCAATGTTTGCAACTTATCTGGAAATGGCTTAATGTTTGTAATTTCATATATGACAGGAAGATTTCAAACTCAAAATGTCGAAGAGGCAAAAGAAGAAGGCCCCTATGGTCGAGAAGGATCCCGACGTGGAGATTGTTACCAAAACCGAATACATCTATGAGGACACCAAGTGCATATCTGGTGTAGAGCCGGAGTACCAATGGGGAGAGATATACAGGTTGATCACGTGTCAAGAGGTGCCTGATATGGGCTTGGAAGAAGAAGGCATTTACGCCAATATAGAGAGATCTTCACTGATGAAGATTGCCACAAGACCAGAGCTTTTCCCATGCTCTGAAGTGATTGGTTGGATTCTGCCCCGGGAAGATGTAACCACTATGATCCTGGAGAATGTTGACAAACAAGGCTATGCTGCCTATAACCCAGGATATGTAGCCATGGCCTACCACCTGCCAGAAGCACAGTATTTTTGTCTGATGATTGGCTAAAGAACATCAGAATGGACCTTGTGGAGACCCTCAAAAGAATGTTGTTTCCTGAAAAACATTTCAGAACTAGGCCTATGGGAGAGTATGACACAGCAAGCTTAAGGGCTCCATACAGGTTTATCGCCTTAATGCTTAACAGGATTTTTGGGAGAGCTCATGGCAAGAGATTCAAATTAGAATGGATACCAATTATTTTTTATGTTGCAACCCAGGGGACCATTTTCAACTGGGCCAACATAGTATCAAACAGTCTTTCAGCCTGCATGGCCTCAGCTTTGGGAGGAGTGTCCCAAAAGAGGTCTGAATTTTACATGAGTTCCATACTCGTCGATTGTATATTGTGCAATCAACCTTTCCCCGGCCTAAGGTGCATCTGGGACAGGGAGAGGATGCCTGTTTATTCTGCATATAAGCCACTATGGGCACACAAATACCATAGTCATTACCGGGAGGTTTGTGAACACTTCATCATGCCCTTGTATACTCTCATTTTTCTAAAGGAATGCGACTGCATGTCAGAAGAAGCATTGCAGGTCATTGAAGAATATGTAGATTACTACCTGACTGAAGATGGCCTCTACTTCAAAATGTTCGGAGGCTCCAGAGCACCCTCCCTGCTACCCAAATATGCCACAGACTACATCATTCATAAAGAGGCGGTTAGGCAAGTCTTCCTGGATGGCATAGGAAGCTTTTTGTTTGAACATAAGAAGGCCGCCTATCCCCCTTTGCCTTTCAAGTTAGGAATTTATAGGTTTACCAGGGTGAAGAAAGCAGATGAGTTTGTAGAAGAGTTGGAAAGGTTTCATTTTGGTGAGATGCCCTTCCATAGAAATGATTCTCACAGCAAAGTGGCTGAACACTGCAAAGAAAACAATGTCCATTTCGAATACACCCACCATTGGGATAGAGAAGAATCTATCTTCCGCGGTGCTTTGAACATGACAGCCTTGAGGAGAAGGTTCAAGAAGAAGATAACCACAAAAGGTGGGAAGGGGCAGGATGAACAAGCAAAAGTTGATGAGGAAGCAAGGAAACGAAATGACGAAGCCCAAAGGCTGGCCCAAGAAACTCCAGGGTGGCTGCAAGGAGAAGAAGAAGAGAAAAGAGAAGCTGCACAAGAGGCAGCTAGAAAAGCAGAGGAAGATGCAAAAAATGAAGAAGAAGAAAGAAAAAGAAAGCTTGATGAGGAGCTTAAGAGACAGGAAGCAGAGAGGGTGAAGCTTACCCAGTCAACGACAGAACAGTCACCCACTGACATAGCTGGTGGTCAAACCCAGGACATAGAGAACCCCGAGGTTCAGGACCCAGAAGTACGGGCTGTCAGCATGCCTGGATAGTCTATGGTCCCCACGCTCAAACTGGTCCCTTTTGTACAAAAGGAAGGGAAAGAAATCCCTGATTTTAATACCATTTTCTATGACAAGGAAACCAAGAGGATAGTGAAGAGGACTGAAAAGAAGGTTGCAACAGGAGGTCTTTCTGGGAAGATGATAACGGATTCAACTGTTGTATATGGGACAGATCGAGATCCCAGATTCACTATTCGAGCAGGAGCTGCATTGATCCATGCTTCAGAGGATAATGTGGACAAAATAATGACAGATCTGGAGCAATCCAGGAAGTCTTCTTCTCAGCTGAAAGACACCTTGAGAAAGGAAAGAGAAGAAAGCAACAAGTTGAAGAGGAAATATGAAGACATGCAGAAAGAGATAAGGTCTTCCAAGGATGAACTACAGATTCTCCAAGCAGAAAGGAGGGCTATGGAAACTACACAAGAATGTATGGAGAGAGTGCAGCAAGAGTATCAAGAGCTAAGGGTGGAAAAGAAACAACTGCTGGGAAGGATAGAAGACTTAGAGTTGCAGAAAACCACCTTGGAGACAAATAAGAAGCAAGCTCAAGAACAAGAGGCAAGAATTCAAGAACAGATCACTTCTCTGACAATCGCTTTAGAAGAAGCAAAAGAGCAGCAGGTTGACCTCTAGCCTTTAAAAGAACATGTGCTGGCACAAAAGGCCAAGATGCTTCAGCTGCAGACTGCTATAGAAGAAGAGAGATGCAAAGTTTTGCAAATAGACGGCCGATTAGAGGAAATTCTGGAGACCTCTTCTTATTTTGTTGATAGATATCAGGATGTCATGGAAGTCCTGACAGCAAGAATGGCAAGGTTGGAAAATAATGAGGAAACTCCTGCAGAGCTGCCCTCGAAAGATCGGTAGGCCCTTCAGCAGGATTATGACTTATTATAGTTTGCTATAAACACAGCAGAAGATTTCAAAAAGGCTGTTAGAAAAACTAAAGGAGCTTGCTCAGAATTCTTCAGAAGGCTCCTGATTACCTATAACTGGTGCCAAACAGAAGCTGAGCAAAGGCTAGACGTTTTTCTAGACCACAACTCGTTTGTGGAGATTTTACAGAAGAGGTATCAAGAGGAGGAAGCAAAAACACAGCACATTAAGGCCCTTGACAACCAGATCTTAAGGAGTGAAGTATATCATTCCACCATCAGTGTGCAGCTATTGGAGGATCAGCTTCGTTTGAGTGCGGCCAGAATTGAGGCCATCAAGAACCAAGCTGCGAAATTCGAGATAAACATTCAATTTTTGGAACCTTGTGCATTTGAAGGCATTGCTTCTGAGGCTTTGGCGTGGAAGAAATTTTTGAATACCCAAGTGGGGCCCTCCTCGTGAATGATCGTTCACTTTTGTAATGTGTAATGATTTTGTAAACATTTGAGGAAAGTGAAATTTTGGGAGGCGAAGAGTTGGGAAGCCCATGGGTTATTTGTGGGTAGCCCAATAGTCTCATCCTTTTGTATAAATATAGGAGACTTAGAAGAACAAAGGGGCTTTTTCCCAGTGAGACATGTAAAGAGATATTGTAAGAAGAACTACTTTTTTTTGCAATAAAGAATTATTGTTTGCCTGTCGGAGAAATTTTGGTGGGACATTCAAATGTTATGCTATGGATTGGTGAAAGATGAATTATTTCGTTTTTCCAGTTTTGTCCATTAACTGTGAGATCGTTCTGACTCTTAGAGCCTATGTTCTTGTTTGAACGATTTCTGGTTTATTCTGTGAAGTTACCACCATGAGTAATGCATGTTGTTCATAAACAATTGGCTATCTGATTGTCTAAATATCTTTAATCGTTCATGTGTTGTAGGAAGGAATATCAGCTATCTGTAATTTCTCTTTATAATGCATGCACAATACACATTACTCATAAATAAGTTACAATTTGGCTCCCCGGGGATAGATAGATAGATAGATAGTTAGAGTTACTTTATTCCTGCATATGTGATTTAGATGCTTGTGAGTTCTCAGATGAGAGGTAAGAACCTGCGCATCACATTGTGACTACTCTTTGCGTCTTTATCACCCTGCATTGTTAATTAGGCACGTGCATATCATACATTAAGTCAAAAATACAAAAACATACACGGTGGACCGGGCCGCAACCGGTAAAACCTTTGTTTTGTTACTTGACCTACGGTAGCCAAACCGCAAACCGGACGGATTCCCTACACCAAACAGTCACGGGCTAGTTGGGAACGTTGACTGGGGAGAATCCCTTGCTGTTGTTGCCTACGAATTTCCAGGCCTCAACAGGATACTAGAAAAACCTGAAACTTGATGTTGTTAATTTGTAGCTAAAATTTATAGAAATATATTGAAGTTGCAACCGTAGCAGGTGTGTGTCCATCGAAAGAGAAAGAGTTGACAGAAAAATAACTACTAAACAAAGCAAAGAATATAACCAAGTAATTGGAACAAGTTCAACATTAGTTGAATGGTAAGAATCAACAGATGGATGACAAGGAGAAAGATCGCAAGCTGAAGTATAAGAATAGCATAGAAAAGTTAATAAGCTTAGAGAAGAAAAAATAAATTGTATGCCAGTTTGCAAAAGTACACAAAAAGTTAAAGAACTAGAAAAAAAGTACTACATGTGCCTCCCGCAACTCAAGAAGTATTAAATACTTCTAAGAAAGCCAAGAGAAACTCTATTCAATTTTCCTCTTTTAAAAAGGAGGCCTTGCAGAAGTTTCTTAGAAGTCTTTATTTCTTCTTGAGTTGTAGGAGGCACATGAGGTAATTTTTTTCTGTCTTTATCTTTCCGTGTACTTTTGCAAATTAACATACAATTTGTTTTTTCTTCTCTAAGTTTATTTAACTTTTCTATGTTATTATTATACTTCACCTTGTAATCTTTCTCCTTGTCATCCATCTCTTCAATTCTTACCATTAAACTAATGTTGAACTTGTTCCAATTACTTAGTTAGTTTCTCTGTTAAAGAATATCATTGTTTATATGTATCTATCTAAATAAATTTAAAGGTGTATTACATATCATTGTTTCTATACTTAATCGATAATGTATCATTTTTATGCAGTTAATGAAGTGTAACTAATTGATAGTGCTCATGTTTTTTGCTCTTAATGTACACTTGTGACTGATAGTAAATGAAGTATAGCCCATTGATAGTGCTCAAGTTTTTCTATTAATGAACATTTGTGATTAATAGTAAATGAATTTTACCCCTATGGTTTAATGTTTTTTCTTTTTATTGTATATGTGCAATTAATAGTTAGTTGGCAATCATGTTGTATTATTAAATCTTACAATGAAAAAATCCACTCTCATTATTTATATGGGATCAACTACATGATGGAAATTATCAATATTAATTGTTCAGATATTTAGACACTTGGGATTTAATTAAGATCAACTTGGCCTACTATGTTTTTAAATAAAATGTTTTTCTTCAATGTGTTTATTTATTATATAGGAGTATGTATTTGTAATTATGTAATCTTATGCTCATGATATGTTCTAGACATAAATTGATGGGATGGTTCATCTTCTCATCGATACTAATGGTTATATTGATATGTGGTTTAACATCTGATTGCTCCACACTCTTTGTTTAAAGAAGATGGAAATTTATTGATGGTCGATTGTGAGTTGTTCATATGTAAACTATTGTTTCCTTTACATTAATAGATTTCCTCAAGTGGTCACAACGACTCGGGTCCTAGATAGTTCCCCTCTTTGATGGTTTTAACCACCATGTCTTACATTGATGTACTTATCTTTGAACTGTTTGAGTCAGAGATAGCATTAATGTGTTCAATTTGTGTGGAATACCATGTTTGTTGAACATGGTATCATATCACTTATGAATACACATTCCTATTGTTAATCAAGATCTTGAACCGATGTCACTACATGCATCAAAGGATTAATGTACTCTACTATTTATGTGCATTTATCAATCAAGAGAACCATTACAATGCATATGGAGCGTCATTTTTAGTCAGGAACTCTTTTCATTTCACCCAAAAAGGTTTATGTTTTCCCAAGACATGACATTTTTAATCAAATCCGTAGATATACAATTTTAGTTTGATTTTTAAATCTCTTTCATTTAGTTTTAATATTTCATTTTTTTAAATTAAGGTTTCCTCCCTTTTTAATCTATGTATGCTATAATTTGCCATCCACCTTGTGTAATATTAGCAAATAAAAAATAAAGCAGAAAATGTTTCATTTTCTACGTATGTGCTTTCCCCTACTCTTTCCACGATCTTCGCAAATCAGAAACATAGAGGAAACTTGCATTTTTCTAATAGACTACTGGGGATCTAACCCCTTGCTTAGAAAGTGTCGAATTTGTTTTTCAAAATTTCGCTTATTTTTATGTGCAACTGTATTGAATCTTTTTGCATGCATGAATAAGGGTTTTCGGGGTAAACTTGCACTTGTAAGACAAATACTTATTTATAATAATAATAATTTTTATAGCTTTATTTATTGTATATTTTGCATAATTTAGCTTACTTGCTTAAGTTATAGCATAACTTTATAATAAAGCATATTTCACTAATTATAAAAGTGAATCACTCATAATAATGTTTTGTGTTTGCATGCAACTTAAATTTTAAAATAACTTTATTCTAAAATTGATTCACACTTTTTTAAATAAAAGTGGGCCACTTATTGTAAAAGTAATGTATATGTAAAAGTGATTTATATGCAAAGTTAGAGAAGGAAGAGTTTCTTTTTTAACTTAACAACCTCACTGTACACCCATCATGGGACAACCTCTACTTGTCACATTGCATTTAGCTATTTTTTTATGTCTGTCTTAGAAAAGACATAATTTTGACATCCAAAGTGTTTCCAATATTTTTTAATTGCTTTTTTTTTTGAGAGATTTCCATCCAAATAGTCGGTTTCTACTTTTGAGGCCATGTTACTTGCATATTATAATGTGACTAGTCCTAGTGATCTCTTGCTTACTATTTCAAACTAATTTTCATGTAAACCTTGTATAAAATATTTACTCTAATGTAAAGGACTCTCCTGGATTATCTTGGGAAAAGGAACTACCCCCAGTGATGCATCAAAGAAATCCAAATGGGATTAAAAATGACAAAGGGATGATAGGTTCTAAGGGGATCATTTTTTTTCTTGGAGGAACTCAAGAAATAATCTATGGTAGGAATGGCAACAAACAACCAAGCATAATCCTATGCTCTACTATAAGGAATGAGAATGGTGTCCACTACAAAAATAGCAAGCATTCTAGTATTTGGAGACTGTATGATCATCATCCAAAAGTTAAAAACAATACCAATGTCTTTTGGGTATGCCCTTGTAAGCAACATTTCAAGAATTAAAAAAGAAATGCAAGACCTTAAGGATGCTCACTTATTTCACATCTTGAGATCTTTGAATAACGACACCAATCACCTTGCAGACCATGAAACCAAGATTGAAGTAGGCCTTATGTTAAAAAATGGGGAGGAAATCTTCAATATAATCCCCTAATGTGGTTCACCTGCATTATCTTTCTTTTAATGATTAGGACAGGGAAGTAAATTTCATATTCAATGAAGGGAAACGGCATTTATAGTATCCCTAGCCTCACACACTTCATGGCTTCTCTCTCTCCAATGTTATGAAACAATGAGTAACAACATGCATTTTTCATATGGGATCTTTGTTTCTCAAAGTCAAACTAGGTCGACGGTGGCTTGCAGGGACGTGTCATCCTATCTCTTCTAGTTCTAATTTATTATAATTTCTCTCTTAAAGACCTCATCTCCGTGTTTTTAGTCTAGTTTTTGGTGGCATTGCAACGTGCATCTACTGCAATAGGGGATTGTAGAGTTCTTCCTTAACAACAAGCGCAACCTTCAGTAATTTTGCCTTGGACTTATTCTGGGCATTTGAACTCATATTATTGGATTTATGGTAAATGAAGGGTGAATCTGTGTGTGGGAACTAGTCTCCATTGGGTTGTTTGTGTATCAAGGTTGTAGGAAAAATTTTGGTCCCCATATCATGTTCAACCAGAAAGTCCAAGTAGCTCTCATTTTAACTCAATTAGTTTGCTTTGATCCCTTAACTAGCACTTTGGGGGATTGAATTCAGATTGATGTACTGACTTTTGGATTAATGGTAATTGGAATGTGAATCAGCTTATGGGAAACCAAATTTATTGTGCCATGTGTGCATTGATATTGTAGGCATAAGACTCGACCTCATATAGTGTTTACCTAGAAATTCCAAGTATCCTTAATTCAAACTATGTGTAGGTTATATTCAGTCAAATTTGAGTTTATCAATGGGAAAAATGGTTGAACAACATCACAGTCGTTAGAGGAATATTCAAGAGATTAGGAATTTCCTTATGAGATAGGAAGACCTAATTATTGGAAATAGGACCTCAATATTTTCTATCATTTCTAGGACTTATGAATTGGAGCATCAGCAAACTTCACAAAATGTTATTATGATGCATCTTGTGGAGCAATGTGCCAAATTGAGAGCCATGGTCATTTCTCTAGTAAACATTCAAATTATATAGTATCCAACATGAAAATGTCAATTGGTTCTTTCCCAATTGAATTCAAGGAGGAAGATATTGTACATAAGCTACAGGAGGGCATGGAGATTGACATGTAAGATTTGTTGCCCTCGAATCAATCCCATGACGATTCCATGTGAAAGTGTGATCACTTCTAATCTAGTTTTAATCATGTTTTGTAAAACCATTTTGTTGCTCAACTCCTTTTGTAGAATATATACTACCAAATGTAATAGGCCTAGCTACACTAGAATAAGAGACACAATATACTAACCTCCCCAAGCTACAAATTTTGAGCATAATTACATGAGCTATATTTTATTGTACTCAAGTGTTGTTCATCCATGTTGAATCTTCTTTTTAATATAATTATAACCCATTCTTGTTAAAAAAAAATGACAAAGCATGTTAATCAATGGAAATTCCATCTCTAGTGATTTACGATTTCACCTTCAAGGAGTTGACAAACCAAATGTAGCTAAGTTGGAAATTGTATTTGGTAAACATAATGAGATTCAAGTCCACCAACTTGAAAACCAATTGATTGCTCTAAATCCCAATGATTTATCTTGCATTGAAAATTATATAAGTTTAAAATAGTTAGACTTTACTTCAAGAAAGTAAGAGAGACAAGAAAGATGACCAATGCATACATGTTATTCCTGCTAAGCTTAGTAGTGCATATTATATTTGTGTATCTTATTTTCAATCCACTAGAGAACAAGTAGGGGTTGCTTACAAAATGTCCACTCCTTAATATTTGTGTGATTCTTTGATTAGAAAGAATATAATATCTTGCATCTTGGGGTGATCGACACTGCAAGTACATATAACAAAGACTTAGTGGCACAAAAAAACAACAAAGACAAGCATTTGAAGAAGTAGAATCCTTGCAATAACAAACAAAACAAGGGTCCCTAACCTTCTCAATTAGCTCCTCCCAATTTTGATAAAGAAACTAAATTAAAAGGTAAGATGATCGATATACATTGTAATTTTTCTGGGTGGAATATCCATCTGGAATCTAAATGTATGAATACGATGGAAGCCATATAAGCAACAATGAAGGAGCACAACATCAATTTTGATTCTTGTTCTTCAAACGCTTCTTCTCATGGACATGCAATTTCAGTTTGTGGTTTTTCTTCTTCTAATGAACAAGCTTATGGATTCTAGATAATATTATCATATAGCTAAGGATAAACCTGTATCATCTATGATTAATGAATGTAACACCAAACAAATATTTGTTGGTGTTTATAATCTCTGAGTTTTGTATAATCTATATCAGTTTAGCTAGATGATGCTCATTTTAACGGTGAATTATGTGTTCCAACTATTTCATACAACTTTCTATTATTGTATCAAATCACTCATTCAGGTGAGGGAAAGACAATAGATTTTTCACCTCACCATGTTGTAATCAAGGATTTTAAAGAACCTAATCATGTCATAGAAACTAGAATTGTTGATGATATTACCAAGTTGTATAAATTCAACAATGTCGGCTCATTATCTTTTCTATCATTTTTTATTGCAATCATAGGGATGACTTTAGAAAACCTTGTGATTAGCAATTTTGTAATCTAAACTATCATTTATTGAAACAACTATGCAATCAAAATATGGCGACAAGTATTTCTCTTGTTTCTTGTAAAGACAGTGTTTGTTACAACTATGTATTTGGAAAACATCATCAAGACAATTTTAACAAATGTGCCTCTTGGCGTGTGTCAATCCTCTTGTGTTTGTTCACTATGATTTGTTTGGTCCCCTTCCTTTTGTAGGCTTTCACTGGGTACAAGTACTTCTTATTTTTCATTGATGACTTCTCCATATGCACTTAGGTTTATTTCTTAAAACTTAAGAGTGGATTTTTTGACATTTTTATGGCCTACAAGGGCCTTGTAGAAAAAAAATATATAGAAATTTGGATTATGCCAATAACTCAATTAATCACACACCCACAAAGGATTTAAAATAGATAACACTAAAAGAAGAATGGAATAAAATTAAACTAGATGTACGCCTCTTTCATGTGTTTGGTATTGAAGCATGAGCTCACATTTTTTATGATAAAATGAAAATATTACAGCCTAAAAGTGAGAATTCCAATGAAATGATTATTAGGAGATATGTTAAGTTTGATAAAGGTCTATTGGCTTATGACCCTAATTTGAAATTTTTGCCATCTTCGACCTATGAGACATCTTTTGTGACATGCCATCTTCTATTTTTAACTTTTCTTATAGTTTTCCTATTCCAATTTCTTCTTTGGATGATGACAATGAGGATGACAACCCACCTCCATCTACTCACCTTCATCTAGTTGTGTATGTTGAACATAAACTTGCACTAGCATCATCACTTCCTAAATGGGTTCATACAACATGAGAAGTAGTTGGTGCTCTTGTCAATGATCCTTCATATCAATTTTGTACATGTTCACAGTTCTCAGTGAGCCTACTCTTTTTCAAGTTTTAGAGACTCATAATCGAGAAACATTTGCATAATCCTATAGTCGTGGATATCAGAACACGCTAATGATGAAGAATACCGTTCCTGAGTGGAAAATGATACTTGGGATCATGTACCTCTTCTAAAAGGAAGAAAACTTGTAGGATGTAAGCGGGTGTATATAGCTAAGTATGCATCAAATGGAAGTGTTGAAAGATATATGGACTAGTTAGTTGCAAAAGAATTTTCTCAAGCTGGAGGGAATGGATACAATGAAACAGTTTCCACCATAGCCAAAATTCCATTTTCCTTATTTATAGCTGTTATCACTTCACATAAATGGGAGTTCCATCAAATGGATTTCAAATCTGCCTTCTTGCTTATGGATTTGCAGGAATACATTTACATGGAAAACCTCTTGGTTGTATTCTGAATGGCTATAGCCTTGTTTGTCACTTTAAGAAATCTCCCTATGGTCTCAAGAAAGCTCCTTGGGATTGGTATGTTAAAATGGATAGATTTATTCTTGACTCCAACTTTTCTACAGATCCCCTAACTGCATATCTGCATATGCCAACAGTGGAGGAGGGGGCTGTAGGGCTTGCCCTATCACCCAGTCATATTCCTTGTTGTGTATGATAATATGTCCCCGCATTGTCCACGTATATGATTCATTTTACTTAGTGGATTTTTTACCCTCCCCGTCGAGCCATGTTTTATTTCTAAATGCCCCTATAGGACCTTTTTATATGCCCACTGGCAGTAGGGCTCTCTTCCCTTGTTTCTTATTCTATTTTTCTGTTGCCTGGCCCCTAATTTGATGGCCTATTTAACGCATCGAGGAATTATCATGAACTATAGCATATTTACCTTTGCCTTTGGATCAATGCTTCCATCCCGTAGACGTGATATCATGTGGAAAAAGCGTAAACTCACTTTGAACTGATATTGTCACCCATACATCTTAATAATGGCCAGGATAATCCTGGTAGTCTGTCTGATGACATTCACCATGGCCTAGTAGTAACTCTCAAACATCATCTCAATGCTGACTTGTGTCACCCTATCCATTGAGCAGGATAGACTTAAAAACCAAGCTACAATGAACTTCACTTCAGGATACCCCTGCAGCGGGTCAATGCCTGCTAGCTCTGCCCACTACGATAATTTTAGTAGCAGAAAATATTGTAATGAAAGTCCTAGTTTTCACCCTATGCATCCAGATAGTTCTGCGGGATGTCATTGGTGAGGTACCTTACCTAGCTCAACTTTAATCCGGCCACACATACATTAGCTATATGCACCACCTACTTCGAGCATTTCCCCGCCCGAGAAGTTCGAAGCACCCTAGTAGACAACAATTGCACTACCATGTTTACCGGTAGATTGTTGATGGAGGAGATTATATATCCTTGCCATGCTTTCCTCATTCCATATTTTAGGCACGGATCCATCTGCTCTTCTATAGTAGCCCCATCTGTTTGTATTAGATTCTTGTTAAGAATGCGTCGCTATCATCCTCCCCATCTTTCGGCAGTCCAGTAATTGCATTAACGTTGTCTGCATAAATAGTGATTTTATAGTAAAGGCAAATCCCTCTGGTGTCAATCCACGACAACAGAAACCTCACACATTTCCTTACTGTCGGATAAGTTGAAAAGCACAGGACATGCAAGAGACTCGTAATCCCCAATTTGAACAATGGTCTAAACAACGGGAAAATCTTTTTCCTGTCCTCCTCACCCTTATGAGACAATAGTCATGGAGCGGTTATTAAGGGAAAATCTTTTTCTAGATGTCATTTTGACCCAATTTCTATACCAATAAAGTAGGTAACCATCTCACGATACTTGTTCTTTATGTTGATGACTTATACTCATTATAATGACACTGATATTTTAACCCATGTGAAATCCAACCTTAAGAGGAGAATTGAAATGAGGGACTTGGGATATTTTCATTATTTTTTCAGACCCTAAGTATTGCAAACCAAGGAAGGAATTTCTCTTTTCCCAATCTAAGTATGCATGTAACCTTCTTTGTCACTTTCACATAGAATATTGTAAAGTAGTCTCGTCTCCCTTCTAGCATGTAGTTGAACTTGTTACGACATGTACTACATTGGAAGTAGATGTCGCTTTGTATTAGTTAGTAAACTTTTGTATTTGATTCATACTCATCCTAATACTTACTTTGATGTTGGGATTGTTTCCTAGTATATGCAAACACCCCATGATAGCCATTGAAAAGTAGCTAAAAGGATACTTCAAATGATATTCAAGGTAAATTTTATTTTGAGGTTAGGAGGGGATCATTTTTCGGTTGGTTCCATTGATTTTGATTGGGATAGTGATATTTTTTATTGGAAGTTTACTACGGGTTATGTTTTCAGCCTTGGTTCCTAGCCTGTGACTTGGGCTTGTAAGAAGCAACAAGATCGCGTTCTTTCTTCAACATAACCAAAGGATTGAATTGCAGTTAATGCAATGAAAGAAGCCTTGTGGCTTTGAAAGATATTTTCAAATTTTGGATTCAACTGAAAGCAACATCCGACCACACTATCGTGTGACAATTATATCACGATCAATCTCGCCAAACACATTCAGCTACTCATACACTTTATAAAAAAACTTATTCAATATTGCATTCTTGAAGTGCTATGTTTCCCTACAAATGGTTAGGTTGCATAAATTTTCACAAAGTCTCTTACAAAAGCAAAGTTTTCCAAACTAAATTTTCACAAAGTCTCTTATAGAAGCAAAGTTTTCTAAACTTTGATCTATGTCAGGAGTTTTAGAAATTGCCATTAAATGGGGGTATGCTCTAAAGCCTCCTTCCTTCAATTGCGTCACCCTCGCAAATCCTGCAATCCTATCCCATGTTGTTTTCAAGATGGGATGTTAGGATATTTACACTTAGGAGTTATGTAATATCAACTTGATCTAATGTGTCTTCAGATAACATGTGTTTCTTTAGTATGCATTTGTAGTTATCTACTATGACGGTCACAATATGTTGTAGACATAAATTGATCCAATGGTTCATCTTCTCCTCAATACTAACAACTATATTGATTTGAGACTTAACACTAGATTGTGGGAAATTCATTACTAAACTATTTTTCTTTTGCAATAATATATTGTCTTAGGTGACCGCATTGGCGGGGGCTTTGGATTATTTCCCTCTTTAATGATTTTAAACACATAATATTGTAGTGCGCTATTTTTTGGTCGATTTGTGTGAGTGGTTTCCTTAAGATGTTCGACCTATGTGGAATCCACCATTTATCGAACATGAATTGCTTCAATCACACTATTGTGTATGGAATAATTGAAATTATAAAATGTTGTAGATCTAGTGCCTACATATCAAAGCTATATTAAAAACTCTAACCCCTAACACAAACTTTGATAAAATTATATGACAATAATGTAGTTATAAAATGTGTGGTTTATGTATTCACTAAAATTGGTGATTTAAAGAATAAAAAGAGCTCGATCAACCCTTCATTCATCACTTGAAAGGATCAATCAAACTCTAAACAGTTATATCTAGCAATAAATCAATCTAGATTTTTAAATCTAAAAAACCTTTAAATTTTCTCTTTAATATTAAACCATTAACCTCACTCTTTCTAAACTTAAAGATATAACCTAGTACAAAGATGAAATCAAAATAAATATAATGAAATACAACAACCTTAACTGGTAACCTTTTTCAAAAATAACTAGAACTTAACCAAATTTACACTCAATGTTAAGTTTTGCCATTCTTTACATGGAAGATTCCTAAGAAATTGCACACCCACTCAAGATTATGAGCTCTATGGGAGTGATGACTCATGATTGAGGTGTCGTATTCCATGTAATATGTCTTCATACTTTTAAAATGCGCATATTAAGAGAAAATGGCAATTGTGTAAATGAAAAAAACATATCTAAATATAGAGCATCTAATAAGTCGAAGATGGCTCAAAAACATGAATGCGGGGTCATAAAAAAATTAATCATAAAATTAAGGTTGATTGGTGAAGCTTTGTAAGTTTAAATAAACCCCAACTGGATGATACATTAAGGCCTACCAAAATGCCAATTGTACCATTCCACATCTTTTACACATAAAAGGGCACATGAATGTGGGGTCATAAAAAAATTAATCATAAAATTAAGGTTGATTAGTGAAGCTTGGTAAGTTTAAATAAACCCTAATTTTTTGTAATTCCAACTGGATGATACATTAAGGCCTACCAAAATGTCAATTGTACCGTTCCACATCTTTTACACATAAAAGGGCACATTGGGAAAATAAAAATGCATGCAGATATAAATAAAATTCCAATGAAATAGTTACATATTGATAAATATTCATTCCATTATTGTTGTTGACTCTCAATGATAAAATCTCAATCTCAAAAAATAAAGTCCTTGGTGTATAAACATACCACTAATTTAAATAATTAAAACAATTAACTTAATATGCTTTTAACTTGTGAGTTGTGAATATCCATCTTTGGTTCAAGTGGCTCACTTGCCTTATCTATAAAAATACATCATATTACAAAATATCATCTTAAATAGAATAAAATAAAAATGATAAGCTTCCTAGGTTACAAACTTTTGTTGTTTTTTCTCCTGAATGGGTTATGTTCAAGATAGATAAAATAAAATAAAAATGATAAGCTTCCTAGGGTACAAACTTTTGTTGGTTTTTCTCCTTAGTGGGTTATGTTCAAGATAGATGGGTTATGGTGTTGGAGAATTGAGAATTCAAGTATTTGAATGGAAAAGAATAATAGTTGTAGATGCATAATTGAAAGTATTAAAATTGAATAGCATTACAACTCTCTAAGGTTTACCTTGATACTCAATTAAGCTTGCTTGGAGATAAGATCCAAGGTATTAAGACAATAAGAGTATCTCTTGAAGTCGAATATAACTTAAAAAATATGGCATAGAAAAACAATAGGGATCGTTATAGTTGCGCACTAGAATTACAATATCCTATGTGTGGAAATATTAATGAGGAAAGATGCAAATGAGTAATTTTGCATGAGAGTGAAATAGGGTTTTGGAACCCTAATTAGGGTTTTGGTGACCTAATATCTTGATGACTTATAAAAGAAAGTCATAGGATAAATTTTTACTAAGCTTTTTGGTAGAGAGGGAGAGATTTCATTTTCACAGGATTGTGGATCAGTGCTACACAAATCAAGGGAAAGGCACATACTATTGGAGCAGCTGGAGGCGCATTCTTTAGAAAGCAAAGAGGACAGATCTTTAGAAATTGAAGATTTCTTTCTTACGTACAATGTCAGAGGTGATTCACTGAGACTCTTCAAATATTGAAGAGAAGCAACAAAAACAACAAAGTGAGCCACTGGGGAGGAGGATATGAGCAGCAACACTAGCAGCGCGTCACATGTGTGGGTGACATCAAGCAGTTGTTGGCACATGTGGGAGGATGAGAGGGCCCAGAGAACTAAGGGTCCTTCATCAATGACTGAGGAGAGCCATCAGGGTTCAATCATAGTAATACTGAGTGTAGAACAGTTGGGATGTGTTTCTGAGGAAGAGAGATGCAATTGTACTGATGCGGGTCGTTTTCAGAGATTGAGAACACAAATCTTCTTTTGGAGCAGAGCAAAGCAAAACAAAAGTGTGAAGAAAGCATTACTTAGAGGTTATACAGAGAGTACAGCTTCTAGAGATTGGCACAGGATGAGTTGAGATTTCCAGCATGTGGGTGTGTTGTTGGAGGCGTTTTTTCCAAGAGCAACAGTTGCGGCTACTACAAATATAAGGCTTTGGCCCTTCAGGTTCATCTGTTGTTTATATAACTCATTATGTACTTTTTAATCTATATCTTATTTTCTTTGGGCTTGAAAGAGAAGAAATCCCCTCTATCGTTGGTTTTTCCAAGTTGGGTTTCTAGGATAAATTCTGAGTCATTTGTGTGATTGTTGCTTTATTATTTTTATGGATGTACATGTGCTACAAATTCTAATTTAGATAGAAGTGTTTCATCTGGAATTAGTGAATATTGTAGTCATGTTGAATATTTGAACTTCTCAAAGCGAGTGGAGACCTTTGAGAAATTTTGATATGGTATCAGAGCCTCGTTAGAGGTTAGAGTAAGGAAATCACACTCAGATCTATAAGAGCACACTATATATGTGTGAGGATTCAGTGGTGGACTAAGATCTGTGGAGAGGGTGACCATATCTACCAGATACAAATAGTAGGGTTCAGTTCTGTGACTATAGAGGTCAGATCCGTTAGACCTGAGGTGTTGGAGTCTAGATATAGGATAGATCTAGCTGATATCTGTAGGATAGAGATCAAATCTACCTAGATTTGAAGTGCGGGATTAAGATCTAGGTTGGTGGAGGAGAATCTTGGTAGAAAACCAGATAGAGAGGAGAATCAAAGTTTTACGATCAAACAATGGGGGTGAGTACACCTCTAAGAATTTTGATGCTTTATGTGCTCAGGAAGGAGTCAAGAGACAGTTTACTATACCCTACACACCTCTGCAAAATGGGGTGGTAGAGAGAAAGAACATGGCGATAGTTGGTGCAACAAGATCTATGTTGCATGATCAGGGCTTGTCTTTCTTTCTCTGGGAAGAGGCGTGTAACACGATTGTGTATATTCAAAACAAGAGTCCCCATAAAGTTTTGGGAAGTAAGACTCCTGAAGAATCTTACTCAAGGAAGAAGCCTGAAGTAGGGCACTCCAGAATATTTGGGTGTCTTACCTACTCTCATGTTCGTTTTGAGAAAAGGACAAAGTTGGAACCCAAGGCAGAGAAGGGTATGACGAGATTTCAAAATCCTACCGCATATATATTCATGCAAGAAAACAAACAGTTGTGAGGAGGGATGTGAAATTTGAGGAGGACAATGCCTTCAAGAAATATTGTATGGACAAGGGGGAGAAGGGGGAGAAGCAGGCTTCCACTCCTCAAGTGAATACGAGTCATAGCATGGCTACTCAGAGTTCATGGTCACAAGTATCAGGGGTGACAGGTTCCTCAGGTACAGAGCCACAGGGTGGTGGTCCTACAGGTTCAGGTTCTCATATTACATATTATCGAGTGACTGGGTCTTAGACCACTGAAGCTACTACTTTTGGAACTCAATCTCAAACAGTGAATTGGGACGAGGATGAGTTTTTCACCCCTCAGGAAGTTACTTCAGGACAAAGGAATCCCAAGTGGCTTTAAGAAATCTTGAAGGAAGCTCAGTTAGTGGGAACTCCCAAGAGGGCTGCTAGAGAGAGTAAGGTACCAGAGAAATTCTGCAACTATGTAGCTATGGTGAGCAGTATTAGTGAGTCTGAGTCATCTTATTATGAGCAGGCAGTAGGTTAGCAAGTGTGGAGAGATGCCATGGTGGAAGAGTATGGTTCCATCAAGAAGAATGATGTCTGGGAAATTGTGTCGAGACCTGAAGGGAAGTCTGTAGTGACTTCCAAATGGCTTTATAAGATTAAATATGTTGCAGATGGAAACATTGAGAAGTACAAAGCTAGGTTTGTGGCAAGAGGACTCTCTCAAGTTGAGGGTATTGATTATGATGAGACTTTCACACCTGTTGCTAGATACACTTCAATCAGAGCTATTATCTCCATTGCTACTGAAAAAGGATGGAAGATCCATCAGATGGATGTGAAGTCAACATTTCAGAATTGAGTTATAAAAGAGGAAGTTTACATTGAACAGTTGATGGGTCTTGAAGTGCATCGAAGAGATTCTCATGTGTGCAGGCTGAAGAAAGCATTGTATGGTCTGAAGCAAGCTCCAAGAGCTTGGTATTCAAGAATAGATGCATACTTGCAACAAATGGAGTTCCAAAAGAGCGAGGTAGATCCCAACCTCTACTTCATAGTAGTGAATGTTGATGAAATTGTCATTGATGACAACATGGTCTTGATGTCATCGATATCACCACTTTGTTGAACTCTTGAAGAAGCCCTGCTGATGATGCTGAAGACCCTAGAGATAATCCTGAAGCCTTGGCAGACAATGGAGAAGCCCATGAAGTCTTGGAACCCTTGATGAAGACCCCGATGACCTTGCAAAGGTCATGGAGCCCACTACTAGCAATTCAAGTCATTTCATGATGGCCTGCACAAATTGAAGAAAATATGAGTAAAGGATCTTATCAATGAAAGCAAGACCCTCATAAGATGATATCCCTTGTCATGCCCTTTCCAACGGTAGGTGGCACGTCACGTGGTTCCTCATGGTTGATGAGATATTAACTTTTGAAGTTGACCCAACGAAAATTATAAGTCAGCTCAGTCAAACACAAAGTCGGCTCAGTCAAAGTTTTATTAAAAAATAATAAAATATTTTTATAGTATGTCTGCCCCATTAAAAATAAATTAAATATGTATGTCGGCCCTAAAATTAGGGAGGATAAACTAGTATAAATACCCCACGCAACTCTTCATTTTTCACATGGAAATTTCGGCCATCTCTGAGGCAGCCGCAGGAGCAGTGGAAATTTTTTGTTGGGAGCAGCTCGTTTTGTGTGGAAATTGTCTGTGGAGCAGCAGAGATTTAGGGCTGGTCATTTTCTACAGCAGTCTTTGTCCTCAGGCTGCTACAACAGCTCTTAAAGGTTTGATATTTTTCAAGTTTTTTTTTCTCTGTAACCTCGTGGGAGCAGCATCTCTGGAAATTCTAGCTGACTGAGGAAACCTATAGCAGACCTTTTGTTGAGGCAGAACCAAGTTTGAAAAATAGTCCTCTGTGGAATTTTTGTGAGGTTCTTGGCAGCAGCTGAGAAGAGACCCGAGGTTAAGTGCAAAAGCAGAAGAAGTGGATCCAAACCTTCCACGGAGATCTTGTTTTTGGAATGAACCGTCTGATTTTTGAAGAAAGAAAACAGTGTTGAATTTTGTAAGCCCTAAACTCAGGTTCAAGTCTGCAAATACATAGTGAGAAGGTATGTACAGTCTGATTTTTTTTCAGCAAAGGTTGACGCTGTCATTTTCCTTTATCTTCTAATTTTTGAAGCAGTCCAAGCTTGACCCTGGTACAAAATTGATGTGCTCCAAAGTTGACAAAATTTGCAAGCATTCTCAGTCCAGTTTTGGCATGATTTGAGCTTCTTCCCCACCATATACACAATCTGGTTTTGATTTGTGTGGGAGGTTTTGCACAGCATAACAATGATGATAGCCCTTTGAAGAATGTGCAGTGCTAGAGTCTAAGCTGAATACACAGTCTGAGTTTTTGCAGCGTAGCAGCAGCCATGTTTTCAGTGGTCTGAGGACATATGGACGAGTGGACTGAGGTTGCCTATGACCTATTCACATCATTCAATTAAGTCATACACAGTCCTGAATTTATTCTTGACCAGCATTCAAACAAGTCCTAAAATTTGTTTCAAATTGATAATGAGAGCAGACCCAGAATATCTCACAA
>LPNX010844083.1:202097-231196 GCA_001517045.1 Pseudotsuga menziesii | reverse complement strand
AGGTCAACATATAGCTCAGTCTTACACAGTGAATGCATGAAGGGTTTAGGATGTTTTGGCTAATTTCTGTAAGGCAGCCATTTGAAGTTTAAACAAGACATTATCATGACAGTATAATGATGATATAAATACTAACAAAGTGGCATGAAGCAGTACGTCTACAAAGAGCCAAGACATGACAAGTTGATGACAGCAGCAGTTCATTGAACAGTCCTTGATGACTCAGCAGTGTTTTGAGCAGCTGTGATTGATGATTAATGTGCACAGATATTTGAGCAGAGATTGAGACTATGAACAGCAGAGATGATGATGAGCAGATGAACAGTAACAGCAGTGATGAGCAGAGATTAATGAGCAGTGGTACAGCAGAGTTGATGTGATGGGAAAAGAAGATGAGCAGCTTTGATGTGTCAGAGATTTCTTGTGTGACACAAGGATACTATATTGTAAAAGCAAGCTTGTCTTGCTTTTGAGGTTAGGATACCTCAAACCCTTCTTAGCAGGGTCTAAGAAAACCAGGCAGGGTCCTGGATCAAGAGTAGGTGCTCTATATATCAGTAGGTGTTGATTTTGCTTAACGGTTGTAGCCGGACCAAAATAATATAAAAATATTACAAATCTATATTGTGTTGTGTTCTGTTGTGTTATGGTTTCTGATGATCTAAATGCTTATGCTATGTGAATGATGTTTATGAAATGATTATGGTAGAGTAATGGATTGATGAATTGGTAGCTAACCGTGATAAGCTAAAATTTGGCTTCACACTGATTCACCCCCCCTCTCAGTGTCAACAGTGAAAGGGGATACTCTCATTCTAGTCATGTATGTTGATGACCTGTTTATTACAGGAGTAGAGAAACTCATAGCCAGCTGTAAGAAAGATATTGCTTCAGAGTTCGAGATGAAAGACATCAGATTAATGCATTGTTTTTGGGGCATGGAAGTTTGGTAGGAGGATGGGAAAATATATTTTCTCAGGACAAGGAAAATATGTTGTTGACATCTTGAAAAGGTTTCAGACGGATGATTGCAGACCTATGACTACCAACTAGAAGAAGTTAGTGACTTCTAATGGATAGTTGGTTGATCCAACCAAGTATCGTCAGCTGATAGGATTTCTAATGTATTTGGTTAACACTAGAACTAATTTAAGCTATGTAGTCAACACCTTGAGTCAGTATATGGTGGAGCCAAGTAGAGCGCACTGGGTGGCTACAAAGCATGTGCTCAGGTACCTTAAAGGTATTGTAGACTATGGATTGAACTATGAGAGGAGGGATGGAATAGATTTGACTGGCCATACAGATTCTGACTGGCCAGAAAGTGTAGTGTACAAGAAAAGTACTTCAAGGTGTTGTTTCAGCTTGGGTTCGACAATTATGTCGTAGTTTAGCAGGAAACAAAAGTCGGTAGCATTGAGCTCTAATGACGCAGAATACATGGCAGGCAGTCTAGCTAGCTACGGGGCTATTTGACTTCGTAAGATCTTGGTGAGTTTATTTGATTCTTAGTTGGAGCCAACTGTGATCTACTACAATAATCATAGTTGCATGAAACTCACAGAGAATCCAGTATTTCATGATAGGTCCAAGCATATTGAGATTAGATATCATTTCATCTGTGATCATGTTCAAAAGGGAACAGTTAAGCTTCAATATTTGTCTACAGATGAACAGGTTGTGGATATTCTTACAAAGTCATTGGGAAAAAGTAAGTTTGTATACTTCAAGGACAAAATGGGAGTTGTTCAGAACACTTTCCTCGTTAAGAGGAAGTGTTGAAATATTAACGAGGAAAGATGAAAATGAGTAATTTTGAATGAAAGTGAAATTAGGGTTTTTGTGACCTAATTTATCAGTGACTTATAAAAGGAACCAAGAGAGTAAAGTTTTATTAATATTTTTGGCAAAGAGGGAGAGCGTTCATCTTCACTAGATTATGGATCAGTGCTACATGAATCAAGGGAAGGGCGCATATTGTTGAACAACAAGGGCGCATTCCTGAGGAAGCAGAGAGGACAGATCTTTAGAGATTGAAGAGTTCTTTCATCTATACAATGTCAAAGGTGATTCATTGAGACTTCAAAGATTGAAGAGCAACAACAACATTGGAGTGAGTAGCTGGTGAGGAGGACATGAGCAGCAGCATGTCACATGCATGGGTGATGTCAAGCAGTTGTTGGCACGTGTGGGTGGTTGAGAGGGCCCAAAGAGCTGAGGGTCCTTCATTAGTCACTGAGGAGAGGCCATCATGGTTCAATCAAAGTCAAACTGAGTGCAGAACAGTTGGGATGTGTTCTTGAGGAAGAGAGATGCAGTTGTACTGCAAGGGGTCGTTTTCAGAGATTGAGGACACAGATCTTTTTCCGGAGCGAAGCAGAGCAAAAGTGCTAAGAAATCACTACTCATAGGTTAGCCAGAAAGTACAACTTCTACATAATGGCAGAGGTTGAGTAGAGATTTCCAGTGTGTGGGTGTGTTGTTGGGGGGAGATTTTCCAAGAGCAGCAGTTGCAGTTGCTACAGATGCTTTGGCCCTTAAACTTCATATGTTTTTTATCTAACTCATTTTTTACTTCTTATTTTATATCATATTTTCTATGGGCTTGAGAGAGAAGAAAGCCCCTTTGTAGATGATTTTCGCAAGTTGGGTTTACAGGATAAATTTTGAGTCATTTGTGTAATTGTTGGTTTATGAGTTTTATGGATATTCATGTGCTGCAAATTCTAATTTAGATAGAAGTGTTTCATTTGGAATTAGTGAATATTGTAGCCGTGTTGATTATGTGAACTTCTCAAAGCGAGTGGAGACCTCTCAGAAATTCTAATACTATGCAATATTCATGATAAACATTTTCCAATCCACATTAGAAATGTCAATACTCAGTGTGTCTTGAAAAAATACAAAATGAAGTAATAAATTATGGTATAACTTCTCTTTCCATACACTCAAAATGCATACCCACTGACAAAAATGTTCATTATTGCTTAAAAGTGAAATTTGGTAAAAATAAATAAAGTTCAAACCATCTATAAAGGTGTTAGAAAAATGCACAACAGATACTCTTAAATGTTTTCCACGTATAATCCAAAAGTACAAGGATTAATTCTTAAACATTTCACAAAACACCCATGTGTTGTATTTTCCAAACAAATCTCAAAATGCATAACTTGATCTACAAATTTAGCAATTTGGCAATTATGGATTATTTCTACATAAATTCATGCTCGTGCCTCTTTATAGCTCCAAATATTTATTTCCATATTGCTTAGTATTCCTCATAACATTCTTGACATGTTACATTGTTATATTTCCAATTGTTATGCAAAACACCACAAATATACTAAATATACCACATTGCACAAAAGAATAAATCAAGTCAAAGTGGCTTATAAACAAGGTTTGACATGCAAGTCATATCACTGGTAAGCCACACAAGGGGGGCTTTACATTGCCCTATGCCACGAAGTCCCTCTCATTCTCGTTTGATGCTCATGACAGGTGCTCCTTTTATGGCCCTCATACATGACCTTAGCTTCGAAGGTGGGAAATTTTAATGTCGATTTGTAATGTATGAGGTTCAAAAGTCTTTGGTCAATGAAGAGGGTATCCATGTGTTTCTTTGGGATTGATGAAGGTAAGAATTTGTGTCTTATGTTGTTTGGTTGCCTAGAATTGAGTGTCATTGAGTTTGGGCCTTTCTATCCATCTAACTCTAAGAGACTTTATAGGCTCTATTTGCCTATAATGAAAGAGAAATATTTACTTTGGGGTCTATAGAATTTGTGTCTTATGTTGTTTGGTTGTCTAGAATTGAGTGTCATTGAGTTTGGGCCTTTCTATCCATCTAACTCTAAGAGATTTTATAGGCTCTATTTGCCTATAATGAAAGAGAAATATTTACTTTGGGGTCTATAATTTGTAGACACATTCTGATTTTGTTTGGATGTTTTCTTTGATAGGGGGTGGTACACAAAGTCTTTCTCACTAGAATAGTCTCTAAGAATGGCTAATACCTCAAACTCAAATTCAATTGGAGGAGAGAGTACATTAAAAATTAAGATGTTAATTAGAATAAATGGTCAATTGAAAGGTATGTGGCAATGTATCAAATATCTCAACATTCATCTAGAGAAACAGAAAGTTAAGCAAGAGGAAGTGGAAAACAATATGAAAGAACATGATAGGAACTCTTGTAGGTCGACCAATAGTTAACACTAGTTCTAGTCATATTGAAGAGGAATTTATTCAACAAATTGCTATGGCCATGATAGAACTACCTCATCTTCAGGCTAACAAAGGACACGATCAAAATGACCAATTTGTGTAGGAAACTCATAGTGGACTAGATTCAGTTAGATGTCTTTTTATATGTACTTGTGTTTTGTTGCTCGGCCAATATGCAAGGCATTTTATTTTCAATGATTTTAGGGGAATCCTCAAACCAACTTTGTTTAAGCATGTTGAGGAAGATTTTTGTTTATATGCTCAACTCAGACAAGCAATTTTGATAAAATATTGAACTATATGTATCTTATGGTTGATTGGTCTTCCCTAGCCCTTTTAATACAAATATATATACCCATTTCTTTCAAAAATAAAAATAAAAAGATCGAGGTTTGCATCTTGGATTTGAACCTTAAATATATTACGCATTGAAAGGTAAAAAAAATTCAAGATGTGGAATTCAAAGTTTTACACCCTTACATATTATTTATTTGAATAACATTTCAGTTTACGCCTTCGTCTTTTATATCTCTCAACAAGTTAGAATGGAATGATGTTTTCAAAAAAAATTAGGTTCATGCCTTCCTCTTTTATATCCCTCTCATAAGTTAGAATGGAATTATGTTTTCAATAACCTTTAAGTCTAAGCCTTCCTCTTTTATATCTCTCACCAAGTTAGAATGAAATTATGTTAGTTTAATTATAGTCATTTAAACTTTAAATATAATAAATATGCCCTATGCACTCTTGTTTTCCGTTCTATTTTGTTAACAATTTTTTTTTAGACCATGGGAACAACAACCTCCCAAGAGTATATCCAACAGCCCACAAGCCAGATATACCAGTAACTTGTGACTCGACAGGGGCCGAAACATCCCGAAGCCCACTGGGGTGAGCCTCTATCCCAAGGGTTGCCTGCCCTTTGAGCCTTGTCACAACGGGCCAATGAACAACCCTACCCCCTGCCGGTTTTGAACCTGTGACCTCCAAAGAGAACACATGTTCTTAACCGTTAGGCCCGTTCTATTTTGTAAACATTACACACAGCATTGAGACCAAAGTCAAGACATGCAAATGTCACAAAGAGGACACATACCCAAGAACTTGCCCTTTGTGTTGTCTAGCGCTCTCCTAAACATGTAGTGGAAGGTTAAAGTAAAATCATCACCCTTCAATATTGTCCCAAGGTATCTTTCTTGAAAATGACATTGGACTTGAAAACAAAAACCACAAACCTTAAAAACCATATATCCATAGACAAAGCCAAACTCCACATCCATATACCTATAAATGCCCTCAAAAGGTAGCTGAGAGGGAGGTGCATAGTCTGGATGCCACGTTACCGTTCTTGATCAATGGATGTTAAGTTTCTATTAAGATCTTGTCCAAACCAGATCATGTCAAGAAATTAAGATTGCAATTTTCTCTTCAAGGATGGCGGATAGGAAAAAAATGGCATTCCACCTGATAATACCTGGCTGAGCACCAAGTTGGTCTCCCAGCATTGTTAACATGCCAGCTTTCTTCAGTGACCTCAATGAAAAACTCAACTAATCTAAGAATAATTATTAAACCACGGGTGTATCACATCATTGGTCACATCACACAAGTCGAGAAAACATTGGAAAATTGATGTGAACGCCCAATAATTTATTATTTGAAGGATCTCACGCATGAAATTTTTCAGTCACAAAGATGCATGTTTACTTTTTACATATTTTATAAAAACTAGGGGCATCGTAAGATATAAAAAAAAATCATTTTCCCTTCAAGGATAGAAATGAATCCCAATGTCATTCCACAAAATAATACCTGGCTGAGCAATGAAACTGTTCTAAAGCATTGTTAACATGTCAGCTCTCTTCGGCAATTGGAATGATCAAACTCAATCAATTTTAAAATGATCACTAAACAAAGGGTGATATCTCGTTAGGCACATCTCAATCGACAAGCATAAAGAAAACTGAATTAAAGACCTACAAATAGAATGTTTAAGGCATCTCAGCTATGAAGTGTTGCCGTTATAAAGATGTGGAATTTCTGACTTTAGAGGTCAAGTTAACAGAATGATAATGGAAGATGTGTTTCATATCTGAGGCGAAAGAGCAACCCTACAATAGACTGTCTGCTAAACAAGTAGCCTTCTAGAATCAAGATTCAAAATACAATAAACAGTTATATACGATAAATAATTACATTAACTATGTACAGAAGCAAAATTGAGTTGGAAGTTGCAACAATATAAATAGATTCCATGGCATGCAGCAGTGACACTGTATAACAATTTCAGTTTGTAAGTTTCTGCGGTGAGTTAGGTTGATGTAGGGTTTTTCCGGAAAGATAACAATGTTGGCAATTTTCAAATCGCGATGGTTTTGCAGCTAATAATGATATCATCTGCAGAGCCCAATCCAGGAATAGAAGTCGTCATCAATGTTTCCCTGATCCTTCCTAGATTCTCCAGATCTAGCATCAGAGTCTGCAGACCCCTTCCTATAACAAAAAGAATATTCCCGATAGCTGTAATCCTGCATGGTGTTTTTATAAAATTAGATATCTTCCCAACAAATACCCAGCTCTGATTGTCCTTATCTAACATCATCAGTTTAATACCTGCAGTTTGATCTAACATGTACACATCATCTCCCACCACTACTGTAGGACCACACCAATTCATGGTCATTTCATTATCAACAGCAGACCATACATCATTGGATGTGTCATAGACAGCTGCATAAGTAGCTGGGTATAAATTTGTACTGATGTGTCTGATATATATTCTACCATCAAAAGCCAATGACTCCCCGAGGTCTGGCAAAATATTCAAGTCTTCGTGGGATGTCCATTCATTTGCTTTTGGATCATATGTTTCCCAAGAAGTCAGTGCTCCTAAGTTGGATCCCATTCCCCCAATTGCATAGAGACGCCCATCACTGACTCCACTCGCAAAATGGCTCCTTGCTATCTCCATGTTTGCAACCTTCTCCCACTTGTTAAGTAAAGGATCATAGCAGTAGACCTCATTGGTCGCATCTTCACTCCAACCACAGCCACCAAGCAAGTAGAGTTTCTTTCCAAGAATTTCACACGTCATCCCATATCTCTTTGAACATGGATAGGGCAGACCAGGCAGCTTCATCCACTTTCGCCTGGCAGGATCAAGCACATAGCAATGAACACATTCAGAGCTATCTCTACACAGTGCATAAATCCAACCGTCTGCGATTCCCAGCCTTTGACGATAGAAATACAGTTCACTAGATAAAAAATCCTTCCAGCTCTTAGAAACACATTTGAGAAGCTGATTATCTCCACGAGGCACCCTTGCTAAGCAGAGAATTCCAATGTCACGAGGAAGACCAGGAATCAATTCAGAATCAGTATCTCTAAAATCAGAATCAAATTGACCGCTTGTCTTCTCAACATATGATGATGCGTTATCTGAGTCTGGCTGCTTGCAAGATTCCATATAGATGTGCTCTTATATTAATACTGCAATGACAACATGTTCAACGAGATGATATCAACTGACATAAATAGAGTTTTAAATAAAGACCAAGTCCTGGTTCTTTAATAGTTCTGTAAACCAGATAGTAAAAAGAATTGACCAGAATTGTTTGTCATTAAAATGCAGACAAGTAATCATTCATGATAACAGTGCTCCCAGAAAACAAACTCAAATTGAAAACTAATGGCCACCTAAAAAGCTTAGAAATACACAGGCCAAATTTTGTTACAAACTTACATGTTATTTTGGGGTAATACTTCAACAGACATAATTATGTCAGAAACAACAATCAAAGTGCAGTCTAGTACAGCAGCTGTGATATGAGGAATCAAAAGGACTTGTTAAGTTTAAACTTCTTCACATGTTCACAGCAAACTGCAATGCAAAAAAGCATTTGGCATTTTCTTCATTTTATGTCTATTATAAATTACAACACAATTATGCAGTCCAGGAATTTGAAACAACGTTGAAACCTTCTTAAGTTTTAAACAATAAAATGTCTGTCAGAGAATAAATAGATTTCAGAGAGAGAAATCGCATCATGATATGCTACCGGGTTAAGGGGTTGGTATATTCAGAATTGAATAACTGCACACATGCCCAAATAACATTGAATCCTTGTATCGTGTTTGAGTTGTTTGCCAGTGCCTGATACCAGTATCATTTGTATTACCATGCATGCGGTACCTGCTTTAGCCTGTAAATGGCCTTCTTCAACCTGCCCTAACCAATAGAAAAAGGACGCAAGAGCTCACAAACAAACCCCAGGTTAAGCAAGTTTCCTGACATTGTAGATACAACCAATAATAATAGGAATGATACCAGTGAAGGTAATACAAATGATACTAACATGTCGGCAGAAGGAAGATCAAGCCCAGAAATGATATAAGACGAATGAACTACAGAGGAATGAAATAAAAACGACAATGTGTACAAATCGCTGGAAATGATGGTCTATGATGATGCCAAAGGCAAGGGTTTCATGATTGTAGATGAATCTGATCGTTTTAACCAAGGTATGCAATCTACTCAACTCTAGATTCCATTGGCACCTATTGAGAATGAAGGTAACACACAGACCACAACCCAGGTAAGTTACACTACCACCACTAATATTTGTAATCTATTTTCTCATTTATTGAATTCGCAATTTGATATTAATAAGTACCTACCATCTCAATTGACCCGGGTAGGTTGCACTGCCACCATTAAAACTAGTCACCTAGATTCTCATTGAATTCGTAATTTGATATAAATAAGAAGTGAACCTAGCATCTCAATCAAATTCTAATTGTTACAGCATTATTCGCTCATTACTGACCATTGCTGCCTTGTTGGCCAAGATAGTATCTATTGTTAATCTTTGCTCCACATGAAATCAATTATTAAAATAATTTTTCCTCATACCTGTGTTCTTTCTTAAAGCAACATGTGGGTACCTACACTTTCCCTTCAAGAAAGGCAAGGGTACATTCTGAAAGGTGTGAAAAATAATAAATATTCATTAATTGTGTGTTCCTGAGTTGGGTTTATGGGTTTTTTCCTAAGTTACCAGGAAACTTGGGTACGGGGACGGGGACGGGGACGGGTACGAGTATGGGGACGCCATTTTTTGAAACAGGGTACTTGGGTACGTCAAGGATACTGTATATATATATATATAAAACCATGTCACAGTCATATCATACATGCATATTTCAGATTTCTTCATAAATTATGAATTACAATTCATAATTCTAAATTCAATGATTCATTGAACAATGAACATTCACACTGCAAATTTAAAACATTAAATTTGATAAATCATAGACTCATTAGATATCAATCAGAAGACTGGAAGTTACATAAAATTTGATAAATCATTGTACCAGGCAGTTGTAACAAACAGTCAAACTCAGACCTGAAGGTACATTTGATTTTAAAGTTTTAAACACCTATTGTACTGCTGTTACATGCAATAAAAAATTGCAAATTGCCAAATATATTCCTGGTTGATGTGAGTGTATTTCTCAATATTAAATACATATGTATTTTTTTACGTGCACATTTGGTAGTGAAATTATGTTCCATGATTTCTGAACACAAAACCATAAAAACATTCATTGTAAATCAATGCAAAATTAGTCTAACAGATTTGGACAATATTCAGTGGAATTTGAGCAGTGTTGCAAAATGTTTGACATAAGTCCTAAACCAGACTCCATACGCAGTTAGCAAAAAGTTCATTCAGATTTGGTTGGGGGTCATTGCATTTTACTGAGTCAATCATACCCCCAGAGTACCCAAACATGGGGTACGGTGTACCATTTTGCCTATAAGTACCCCTTTTTTATAACGGAGTCTCGGGTACGTGGAGCCAGTATGGGGTACCGGAGGGTACGGCAGGAGACGTACCTTACGAGTACCCAGTACAGGTACATGTACCCTACCCTTGGGTACGGGTACGGGTACCCTACCCCCGGCTACAGGTACCCTTGCTACTTAGGTTTTTTCCATGTATACAACCGTAATTGCTGATACCAATGAACTTAACTAACTATTGATAACATAAATTGAGTTCAAATGTTGAAAGGGCACTGACCATTCTAGCACCTTTATGCTCGAGCATTGTCCTGGAGATTTAGCCCCGGATTTTTATGAACAATCTCTTCTGCAGAAACCATTGTTTCTGATCTTGACTGCCTTGCTGAGCGTTCGGATCTAAATCCCTGGTGATTTTCCCATTCATATGTAGCAAGAAGTTTGAAGCAGAGGCAAAGTACATAAGTGGTCCAGGTAAAAGGAATCTAGACTATAGTTACAAAGGTGTCGGCAACAAATCAAGTATCATTCATATTTACTATTTATTAACAATAAATTATGAAGATCTCTCTTCTGCACCCCCCTCCCAAGATAGCATCCATTGTTGATCTTTGCTCCACGTGAAATCATTATTAAAAAGATTTTTTTTCTCATACCCACATTCTTTCTTAAAGCAACGTACTTTCCCTTCAAGAAAGGCATGGGTACATTCCAAAAGGTGTAAAAAATAATAAATGTTCATTAATTGTGTGTTTCTGAGTGGGCTTTATGGGTTTTTTCCATGTATACAACCCTAATTGCTGTTACCAATGAACGTGACCAGCTCTTGATAGCATAAATTGAGTTCAAATGTTGAAAGGGCACTGACCATTCTAGAACCCTTATGCAGGAGCAGTGTTTTGGAGATTTAGCCCTGGATTTTTATGACCAATCCCTTCTGCAGAAACCATTGTTTCTGAACTTGACTGTCTTGCTGAGAGTTGGGATCTAAATCCCTGGTGATTTTCCCATTCATATGTAGCAAGGAGTTTGAAGCGGAGGCAAAGTACATAAGTGGTCCAGGCAGGAGGAATCTAGACTATGGTGACAACGGTTTCAGCAACAAATCAAGTATCATTTATATTTACTATTTATTAACAATAAATTATGAAGATCTCTCTTCTACGCCCCCCCCCAAAAGATGGTATCCATTGTTGATCTTTGCTCCACATGAAATCATTATTAAAATGATTTTTTCCTCATACCCGTCTTCTTTCTTAAAGCAACATGTGGGTACCCACACTTTCCCTTCAAGAAAGGCATGGGTACATTCTAAAAGGTGTAAAAAATAATAAATGTTCATTACCTGTGTGTTCCTGAGTGGCGTTTATGGGTTTTTTCCATGTATACAACCCTAATTGCTGTTACCAATGAACTTAACCAACTCTTGATAGCATAAATTGAATTCAAATGTTGAAAGGGAACTGACCATTCTAGCACCCTTATGCTGGAGCATTGTCTTCAAGATTTAGCCCTGGATTTTTGTGACCAATCCCTTCAGCATAAACCGTTGTTTCTGAACTTGACTGTCTTGCTGAGAGTTGATATCTAAATCCCTGGTGATTTTCCCATTCACATATAGCAAGGAGTTTGAAGCGGAGGCAAAGCACATAAGTGGTCCAGGTAGGAGGAATCCAGGCTATGGTGACAAAGATGTCGGTAACAAATCAAGTATCATTTATATTTACTATTTATTAACAATAAATTATAAAGATCTCTCTTCTACACAACACCCCCCCCCCTCTCTTCCGCCACCAAAATCTGATCGCAAAGAATTGAGTTCAAATGTTGAAAGGGCACTGACCATTCTAGCACCCTTATGCTGGAGCATTGTCTTGGAGATTTAGCCCTGGATTTTTATGACCAATCCCTTCAGCACAACCGTTGTTTCTGAACTTGACTGTCTTGCTGAGAGTTGATATCTAAATCCCTGGTGATTTTCCCATTCATATATAGCAAGGAGTTTGAAGCAGAGGCAAAGCATATAAGTGGTCCAGGTAGGAGGAATCTAGGCTATGGTGACAAAGATGTCGGCAACAAATCAAGTATCATTTATATTTACTCTTTATTAACAACAAATTATTAAGATCTCTCTTCTACGCACCCCCCCTCTCTTCTGCCCCCAAAATCTGATCACAAAGAATTGAGTTATTTGTATTTATTATATAGTTTGGATTGGAATTGACTTCCTAATGGTTAATTAGAATTTCATATGCTTATTATGATTTTAATTTTTATGAACAATAGGGTTTGAGGAAGGTTGGCTGTTGGGTTTTATGTGCAGAAGAAGAGAAAAGCTTGGAATATGAAAAGCATACTAAAGTCTACGGGCAAGGGATATGCAAAGGACAACCAGCTGAATAAAAGGTATTTCTTTGTCCTCCTTTCCTTGGGTAGAAATATTTGATAACTTGTTGATTCTGGAAACTAGTCTGTAATCTTCTTCCTGCTCTGTCAATGATCTGAATCATCTGACCCTAGTCACTGGGAATTATTTCTTACAACACTGATATTAGTAACCTAGAATCTCAAAGTATCATTTGATGATATCACTATAAGCTTACTTGAGAAAGGTCTTAACTTTTCTATGGTTTCCCGCAAGATTCCGATTGAGATCATTTTATGCAACATTGAGAACAGAAGTAAAGGTATTCCTAAGGCCATCAAGGAAGAGAATTGGCAGGACTGTTCTGTGACTCCTCGAAAGGCAAAACCACTAATGAGCAACATTGCTAAGCAAGAACATCTTGCTCTAAAGGAGCTGAACAAATAAGGGAGAGGCAGTGATCATTATGAACAAAAACGAGTATATTGAGAAAATGTTAGATCACTTGAGCAACAGTGGTAGTTATAAGAACCTTAATAGTAACCCTTTTAATAAGATTTCCAAGTATGCAACGCTATCAAGTCGAACATGTAAAGTGAGATAAAAAAACTGATCATTAGCTGCCCCTTCAGCCCTAGGATTTATGGCCTTCCCAAAATTAATAAGGGAGGGGGTGGTGAAGCAGGGGGGTGGGGGGGTGGGGAGGAAGGGAGAAGACCTTAGAGTCTAGACCCATTGTCAACACGATAGGAGGACCTACGTATCAGCTCACAAAGTATTTGGCACATAAACTCAAACCTCTGGTAGGTGATACTAGTTCTTTGTGAAAGACTCCACATTTTTTGTTAGTTTAAGCAAGAACATCAAATTGGTCACAAATGACATTTGGTATGTCTTGATGTGGGTCACTCTTCACCAAGATTCCCATTAAGGAGTAGTGGAGGAGATCAATAAGACTACAACCCAAGGTACTGGAAGGTTAGTACAGAACATATTTGTCTAAAATCAACTTTCTTTAGTCGTCTAGGGGAACTAAGCAAACATGTGGCGTTGTGATGGGATCTTGTCACCCCCCGTTGCTACTAATTTATTCATGGAGGAATTTGAAAGCAAATCCCTTGCTTCCTGCCCTCTAAAACCCAAAACTATCAATTATGTTTGTAGATGATACCTTTGTCATATGGCCCCCATGGCCGTGAGAACTTGGATAAATTCATTACACGCGTCAGTAGGTAATTCGAGCACATAAAATTCACCACTGAGAGAGAAGTTGATAGTATCCTCCACTTCCTAGATGTAAGTGTCACCAAAACATTGTATGGGACTATAACACATCAAGTTTATAGGAAAAAAGACCCATTGTTAGTTTTTACAAGATTATAGCAGTATAACTTAATTGCAAATAAACAATAGGAATCTAGAAGAAAGACAAAGCACAGAAACAAAGAACACAAGAATTTATCCTGGGAAACCCAATTGACAAAAACCCAGCAAACCTTCGTATAGAAATGATAGCTTTTGAGAGCAGAGAGAGAGAAGTCTCTCTAAGATACAACCCCAGAAAAACCTACTTCTTGCTGCAGTAGCGCACCTTCTTATGTTGGTGCAAACTTGAGTGAGTGAGGGAATGAATGAGGGGCACCTCCTAATTATACTAATTTTCCAAGTGAAATTTTACTGGGTCGACTTGTCAGTATGACTGGGGCCGACCTACCTTGGGGAAATAAAAAAATTATCTTATTTTTATTCTTTTCTTGTGTATTATTTCCCCATGGTTTACTTTGATTCTTTCTAGGGTTTATATGAGTAATTACATCAGTATAATCTCCAATAGGAGGTACAAGTAAATACAATACAAGTACAATAAGAATAACTTCTAAAGTTGCACAATTTCCAACACCCATAGTTAACAATACCTCCATGCAAGTCCTGCCATCATCCTGCAAAACACTTTAGTAACCAAAGCCCTGAACATTTCTGATGACAATCATTTGAAGGATGAAATACTTCATCTTCCCAAGGTTTTAATAAAAATGGTTATAAGAAACATCAAGGGATAAAGACCTCTCAAAAAGTTGTGAGAGGACTTAGGAATAAAGATCAAATAAATAAGGTTTCTAAAGTCTTCTTACCATACATCCAAGAAAACATGGATAGGATCATAAGAAAGATAAACATTGGCGCAACTTTCAAGCCCCTAACTAGAACTAGAAATTCCCTTAAGTCGGTTAAGGAACCCACAGATCCCACAAACTAAAAAAGAGTCCACGTGGTTTCATAATCATGTGGAAAACCTTATCTAGGTGAAACAGGTCGCTCCATCAAGATTAGAATCCATGAGCATGTGGCAAATGTTAAGCATAATTGTGTTCATGCATCCACATTTGTTGAACACTCAGACAAGGCAAAGCACCATAATAACATTGAGAAAGCAAAAATTCTAGCAAAATCCAACCATTATTAAAATAGAAATATCTTAGAAGCTATTGAAATTGAAAAGAGGCCAAAAAACTTTAGGGATAATGGATGGAGAATAAGCTGAAATTGGATCCCCGCCTCCACTAGGTAATTTTATAGTTTTCCCTTGTCTTTTATTCTTCTTCTTTTTTTAATACAGGGACAAGTGCGAGGACGGGAACACCACTTTTTTAAACAAGGGATTTGGATACGTTGGGGGTACTATCACGTCCACTAGGTAATTCTTCCACCTGCTCAAAACCTAGACCATGCTATTCATTTAATTCCGAGAAGAGTTCCTTCTAGCATCAGAACTTACAGATACCCCTATGGCCGAAAGAATGAAATGGAGCATATAGTTGAAGCAATGACAGGAAAATCTACAATTCAACCAGTGGTAGATCGCATAGAGCACCAGCAAGCAATTCTCAAAATCCTGAAGATGTCAAAAACATGATGAACAACAGGCAGATCAACATCATCATCAAAGGAGTTTTAAAGAAGGGAAAATTGTACAGGAACCTAAACAAATCATCGAAACAAGGACCAAACAACTACGAAATCAGGTTATTATTAAGTACCTTATCAAGTGGAAGAACCTACCAGTTGCAGATTCGACATAGGAAGATGAGTCCTTCATACAAATGCATCCACAGCTACCCAAGCGTTGAGGACAACACTTGTTTGAAGGGGAGGGGCATGTCAAGCCCTAAATATTGGGCACATTTCCCCGTAAAGAGTGGTGTATTACCCCCTATATTGTGGTGTATTACATATTATTGATGTCGGTTGGGGTCTATCAGTGGGTCTATTAGTTGTTATTGTGCACCTTTGTTTCCTATATATAGGAAAGGGATATTTTCATTTTAGTCATCATTGTATCTTGTCTTGTCTTAGGTACGTAGTACATTGTGTAAGGAGGCTCCTCCCTCGAAGAGGATTGCTATTCATCTCCATTCTTCATTATTAAGGCATGGATTACTCTGTTTTGGTCTATTCCTGTTATTTTTATGCTATTTTTGGGACTTGGTTGCATAACAACATCTGTAGCCTACACCTAGCTCCAGTATACGAGCAATTCTCTAGGAAGGCAATGCATACCTGTATGCATGCAGGTTAGGCACTCTAGCATAAGAACTTACATTTAGGTTATTTTTAGTGTACAACACTAGCCTCCTCTATAAAGAAAGGCAAGGTCTCTATTGTTATTCATCCAGTTTAATGGAGAGCAGTGAATGCTTAGAGTTGGCATTTAAAGCTTTCAATGTTTCTCATTTTCAAAGTAATAAAATAGTGATGTTATTTGAGTTTCAGATATGTTGTACTTGCTGTTATAAATTTTAATTTGATGTGTTTCAGATCCTAGTAAAAATCAGATTGAAATTTTGATAGTACTTTCAATGTTTGTTGATCCTAAGTAGGTAAGTTAGAACTTAGAACAGTTTGATGAGATTGTTACTGTGTCCTAAGAATTTCAACATGGTACCAAAGCAGCGTATCTGAAATCTTTTAGATTTTGTGTATGGAGAGACTAGTCGTCTTTTGGAAATTTCACTGAAATGACACATCAATACAATTCAAAATTTTCACCTTCTTTCTAGAAGGTTCCACTATCTTAAACCCTCAAATTTTATGCAATGGGATTGTTGTAAATTAAAGTACAAAACAGTAGAAGAAGTACAGTAATTCACTTTCAAAAGCCCAAAACTTCTCGACAATTAAAGAGAAAAGGCATCAAGCAATGAGATAAGTTTCAGCCCTTCTAGGGCAACTTATCAATCAATATTTAAATCTAAAAATATACTTTTACAGCAAAAACAACAGCAGTATAACTACAGTAAAATATGTCCTTTTACCTTCTTCCTTAGATGTCAAATCACTTAGCAATTTGTCATTTTACTCATGTCCAATCAGCAATATCATAAATAAATGTAAATAGCAAAATATAAAGAATACATGTGGCTGAAAATCAAATCTGAAATTGACACAAGATATGTATGGACGGAAACTTCATATATAAGGTCAAGGATGAAGTACATACAATAGCCTCCTCTCAAGGCTACAAAAGCCAACCATGCAAAATGCCCTAGCTATGGTAAATCATCAAACCCTAGCTCCACCAAGGAGAACAAGTGCAAGAATACCTCCAACACTATCTCCAAGGCAAGAGATCCTCCTCTTCTCTTCTTCTTCACAAGTCCACCTCAGGGTTTTCTCCCAAACCCCTAGTCTCCAATCTCCAAGGATAAAACCTTCACCCTAGAACCAAGATGCTCCAAGAAACTCCAAAGAGACCATGAGAGAGAGAGAGAGAGAGAAACAAGTACAAGTAAAGAACTAGAGAAAGAGATAAACAAGTACAAGTAAAGACCTAGAGAGAGAGAGAATCAAGAACAAGTAAAGACCTGGAGAGAGGTAGGACAAGTGCACTCCTCTTCAAGGTCAAATCTCTACAAAACAGTGAGAAAGAATGAACACAAGTCGTGTGAATGAAAGACTCTCTCCTTCATCTATTTATATGTGAGGTAAGGAAGGCCAACAATACTATGTGAGCACAAGCCCTTACAAGCAACCTACATTAGAAGACAGATATCCACTCTAGAGTTTAAGTTTCATGCTCCAATGATGATGTTGTGCACAATAAGGACTCCAAGGTGATGTAACTACACAAGGCAAGTCCACGCCACTCCATCCCAAGCCTCCACAAACTCCATCTATCCTCCAAAGCAAAGTACTCTACTGGTTCAGCTACCACCTGTAAGAACAATGTTGAAGCCCTAGAAATCCCTAAGTCATCTCCAATCCTCCAAACAAGAAACTAAGCTACCATATGCCATATAGGGCTTGAATTCCTCCTCCATGATGCAAAGTGCACAATACTCGACATCCCCTATAGAGTATTCTCTCGCCAAATGAATCCTCCATGTGGCCATCATGAAGTGTGTTCACTATCCAAGCAAGAGATCTCCAACGCCAAGCGAAGAACACTAAGCCAACAATCAACTAAGTTCAAGCATTCACAAAGTAAGGTATCTCAAGTGTGCATATCCATCACGAACCATCTCTCATGCTACAACCCATCTTAGACCATCCAAGGGTTGAAAATATACCATGTATTCCAAAACTCATGAAGCACCCCCAAACATGGTGAAAATACCTTTGGAGTAACCCAAAAATATAGCACTCCCTTTTTACGAGGACAGTGTTTACACCAACACCTATTGACTCCCTCTGTGACTCCATCAAATCTGCTATCTAGAAATCATCACTAACAGCAGTACTGAAATCAACAAGACTATCAACCATGCTATCACAACATCTCAACTCTCTAATTAACAATGAACACATTTGAATATATGTAAATCATCAAGGGAAACTCCTCCTATCTAAGAGAATCCAAAATCCCTAGCTTTGTACTCCATAATACTCCAGCTACAACTCTGGAATCAATCTCAACAACATGCTCCATCAAGGCATCACATCTCTCCAATGAATAACTAGCAGGCTCATGGATGAAGTCAATCTCATTATCACACCTCTCCTATATACAACTGGAAGTCTAACAGATGGAAGAAAGCAATGCTACATGACTAGCACAACTCAATCCTACATGCTCCTAAACCACTAAATTGAACAATCTCTGCATTCTCCTCGATCACGAGAGGAGACCCTTGTGCACTAAAAGATCCCACAATCAAAGTGTTGAATCACTGATCCTATTGTAGAATCCAAAAGTTGAATATAGCGTAGTACCCCAAATCTCATGAAGCACCCCCAAACATGGTGAAAACACTTCCACAATAATCCAAATATCTAACATGGATATATAGCTATCAGAGGATTTAAGAAGCTCTAAAGACAAGTAGTTTCAGGTGTTGAAGCAAGTCTATGCCAAAAATTTGTATGTGTGGACTTGAGAAGGGTTGAGAGGGTGTTGATGCCCATGATATTCTAGTGACTGGAAGATTAAGTTTGACAGGAGATAGGTGATATGCACTTAAGGTAAGTTGCAAATTTTATTTTTGTATTGACTTATTTGTTTGTTGAGGTTGTTCTTATAAAGTTGCAAAAATTACCAGTCCCAATTTGTGTGAGAGTGACTATCTAGAGGGTGCTTACAACTTTGATCGTGGAAGCACTGATTGCAAAACCTCTTAGAAGCAACAAATTTATGGTACCTTTTGGAGACACCAAAGATTGACAGAGTACAACAAGAGTGCAGTAAATGCATATAGAGCCCTATTGGATTCAGTGAGGGATCACCTAATCCCTCATATCACTAGAACAGATTTGTAACTGCAAAGGTGGCTCTGAAAGTAAGCTAGATTTGAAGGACTACTGGTGAGAGTACTACAAAGGTGACTCTGAAAATGAGCTAGTAGAGTCTTTTGAACAACTAGCTTGAGTACCATAAAGGTGACTCTCAAGGTGAGCTAGCAAGATGTGTTAATGACTAGCAAGGATGTTGTGAAATCCTCAAGGAGAGCTAGAGTTGGACTTGGAAATGTGTTAATCAGAACTACTGAGAATGAGGAAAATTTTGCAAATGAGAGTAGATCTACAATTTTAATCCCATTGATATAGGTAAGCACCATGCATCTTCTAATAAGACACCAAATGAGAACAATCATGGAAAATATACAAGCTAGAACTGATGAAAGAGTACTCATACCCTTTTTCATATATAGTCCTATAAAATTTATTACAACCAAAGATCAAAGTTGATAATGTCTACAACTATCAAACTCTAGGATGGGTGATGAATGAAAGCTTAAACAATTAACTGGTCGTTAAGCTGATTAATGCTTATCTAACTATCCTACCCTCTTATCATTATTTCACCTCTTGAAAGTTGTTTAGCATGTGCAAGCGAACTAATTGTAATGTTTCTCTCCATCTAGAATGAATATCTTTGATCCACTCACTAAACCTATTGTCAACCATTTATATGGTTCGAAGATTTGGGGCCCTAGGTTTTGGTCATAGTGCATACAAAGTGATCTTGCATCAAGCGGGTCCAAACTATCATGCTTGAACATCTTATTCAATGCAAACAATCACCCCTCAATGCATTGTGCAACTGCAAACAGAGTTTGGTATGTATCCCCTTCATCTTGAGACCACCTTCAAGGTTATCATCTACCTCCACAAAGTATGACAGATGGCATACTACTCCTCGGGGCATGATAGCACCCCATTTTTGACACCTTGCTTCTCTTAAAGATTTGCATCCTTAGACCAATTGAGTTGGCAAGTTTGTTGATTTTCTAGGGCACATCCACTCACATTTCAATTGGCCGCCTCCTTTCCTACTCAATCTCCCTTTGATGCCCTCCCCACATCCTCCTCCCCTAAAGAAGGAGCTTAATTCTACAATGAAGACAGATATTTTCAAAGAGCTTGTACAATGAGAAGAGATATTTGTAGGAGCTTCATCCAAGTCGCCTAGATTGGCAGTCCTTTTGCTTCAAGCATTTCCTCAAATTCTTCCACGGTCTCATTGTCCAGCAAAACTACCTTCAATTCCATTAGTTACGAGGGCTTTAATTTTCTCTAGGCTTGCTTCAAGAGTGCTCACATCGATCAAGAATCAAGGGGGGTTACCATCTACCTACGGTGGAATGGATTTGCAAGCTTTGCTCATTGCATGAGCTGCAAACTGCAAACTAAGGAGCACTTTATCTTTAGATGCCCAATGTATTACGAGCTTAGAGGGAGGTTTCATTGTCTCTACAGGAGCTTGAGCAGAGCTACAGATCTTTATAAATACTGGGCCCATCGGCAACTATTCATTAACCCGCATCCACTGGGGCACTGAACCATGTAAGGTCAAGAACTTATAGGAGTCAGACCCACTCAGAAGTGTCATCACTGCTAGACACTTGCTCGGAGATGTATTACTAACTTCTTCTGAACTACGATTACTAACTTCTTCTGAACTACTAGTGGCTCCTTGGCCTTGGATGTTAGATTTCTTCCACTTCTTCAATCTGACCACAAACAAGAGCGTTGTTTATGCCACCTAGAATTGCTCCCCGTGGCCTTGTCAACACAGGCCACTCACCAGACGATATTATTCGGCAAGCAATAGGTGTTGACACCTGAACTACTGCTTCAGATGATACGCGAAACTAGCTCAACCATTTTCTTGGAGGCTAGCGCAGCGTCTTCTCAGGTGCATTGTCTCTTTGCTGGCTCTTTTCAGCTTCTGTGGATCACCTTCTTGGTATAAACCAGTTGGTATGACCATGTCATTTCATGTTGCTGTTTTATACTCATATTTGTTCTCGGTGTTGATTCTTTACCCTTTGAATGGTTATAAATGCTTGCCGTACTTTAAAGTCCTTGGGTGCGTGTATATCTAGAGAGATAGGCATGCAGTAAAACCCCAATTCCAAATGATACAAAGCTTGAAAATTGCAATGTGATCGAAATTGCCCTTTATATTTTTCAAAAACAATTGCGATTTTGTTAGAAGAAGCAAAACTGCAAGAAGTATGTAAAAAAATTCGTTTAAAACTTAAATAAATAAATAAAAATCTTTAAAAGGCCTTCAAAACAATGCACCTTAAAAACAACTATTAATAATTCAAACCCTAGAAAAAAGTGTTCTCTAACCTGCAATGCGGCTCTGATAAATTAGGGCTTTACTTGATGGCGGCTATGCATAAATTCCAGCCAGATGGGGGAGTGTAGACCAGGCTAAAAACGGTCCTTTTGCATAGAGATTAAATCCCGGATTTCTCCAATTTAGCGGTGAACAAAGTCAATAAAAGGGATGGATGACGCAAGAGAAGCAATCTAGACCTTAAATGGGCCTCTTCTTCCAGCCTGCAACACCCTGCAATGGGGGATCGGTCTTATTAAAGACGAAACAAATGTGAATAATCCGGGCCTGTAACATCAAAGGATCCGTTGCCGCCTAAATAGCTCAGATTTCGTATTGTGAAACAAACCATGAAAACGAAAACGCACAAAGATGTGATTGTTTCTGATTTGCCTACGTCTGCTCATTCCATTAATAATAAAACGCTCAGGTGTTTCTGTCTTTCTACGGGAGTCCTTGACTACTGGACTTATTTTCAACAAAAGAGGAGTGAAAGAATTCAGTATTTCTAGTAACTTCAACATCTATATGCTTAACCATGTGTGATATAAAGGATATTCATAAAAAAAATTCTTTGGTAAAATGTGTGTTTAAATTTGGTAAGAATTTTAAAGGAGTTAGAGTTTTGTTTTATGGTTAGGAATATTGTTTTATAGAACTTAGTTTTAAGGGATGTGGCCATTTTTAAAATGATTTTACATTTTAATTTTTAAAAAAATTATAAAAAAATATTAAACTTTGTCAAATTAGAAAATCTATCCTTGCCAAAAATTTTTTGGAACTACTTGAGTGTCCCATATCAAAAGCATATTTAAACGATATTATTTGAGTGTCCCATATCAAAAGCATATTTAAACGATATTATTTATGTATACAATACATTCAAAAATTTATAATTTGTGTTAGTTTGAAAAAATATATATATATTGTGAGTGTAAATTCCTAAGACTATTTGATGATATCTTTTTTTAATGCCTGAATGTTAAAGTGTTTATTTAATTTGGTTCAAAGGGGAGAGTTGTTTCAGGGGATTTGATTCAAATTTAATTTTAGGAATCATGTTATTATTAGAATTTGAATGCCATTTAGATTTTCAAGCAGATAGTTTTTATAATGTTTGCAGTAAATGGAGAATGAAGATACAAACTGAACAAAACAAACCACACAGGAAACGGATGAGTATTGCTCATAAATTTACAGTATCATTCATAATAATAAAATCTGGTGTTACAATAGTTTACATAGGAAAAGAATTTGAATGCATTAAGTAGCAATTCAAATCTATCCACTAGATCTAAGTGACCATCTAACTCATGGTGTCTCAATCAATATCGGAGTCCAACATATCAACTCCTAAATGTCCAACAACTCAATCAATCAATGATAGCTAGTTAACTCAATGCAACTAAGTGTGGTAGGTGGGCAAAGACGCCTACTCCACATGCAGCCATGCATAACTAGCGATAGCTAACTAATTGTGAACTAACTGAAAGTAACTGGGATCTAACTAAGACTAACTAGTTCCAACTCCAACTAACTGAAGGAGGTTGGTATCAGGACTCCCAATGTCTCCTAAAATGTAGGGATTGGTCTAGGAGGCACCCAAACTGATGCATGCACATGCAGTAACTGGTGGTTAACCTCTAGCAGTGTTCCCCACGCTCTAGTAATTGGTACATGTGGCCCCATTAGGCCAAGTGGACCCAATTAATTAATTAAGGTTCCTAAGGCTAAATAATCTAATAGACAGTATGGTCAAAGGAGGATTAATAATCCTAACATTTATTAAGAAGATGCATCCACATTATTATGGCATATAAGACTAGCATATGGTATTAGAACCAGGCATTGACAATTTGATTGTAACAATGGGTGTTTTGTCTCATTATGCAATGCGTTGAGCTATGAAATCTCGTCCTTGAAAATGAGCGAGGAAACAATAAAAGTCCCTTTGAATGCTTGCAATATTAGAGTCAAAGTTCTGGTTTTTTTTTTTTCGGGGGGAGGGGGGGGTGGTGGGTGATCCAAATGTTAGTTTCATGAAGCATTCCATTAAGAAAGACTTGTACATGGTTTCATGGTTTATTGCTCTAATGAATAGTTATATACTGTAGTCAAATTTTCTAGAATTGCATTGTGCTTGAGTTTTGAAACATCTAGTTGAAACATTTCGAGTGGACACTCCACCATCCATTAGGAAAATGAAGCTATTTTAAAATATAAAATAGTGGGCCCTTGAATATAATGGTAATGGTCAATGGTAGCACTAGAAGATTATTGATATGAAATGTATATGAATGAAAATGAATAGTTGTAAGGCTCAAGTTCCCACAAGCAATTCGAAAATTAATAAAGGTTAAATAAAAAGAAAAGGATAATGCAAATTTTGAAAATTAATGAAAGAAAAAGAAAAAGGAAATAGGAGAGGAAAAAATTAGAGAATAAGAAATGAAAGAGCGAGGATGTTTTTCCTTCCAATACCCCCACCTCTCTTATACCTTCTTGTAACTTGACTCACAAAGGGTCTTTTTGGCCAAGAGGATCACAAATAGTAAGGAGCTTTGTAAATCGTTAAATGGCTATACAACCATGAGTTGTAGTATTGTAACCTAAGTTGTCAAAATGAAGAATGGGCAACCATTCGAAGTTGTTTTTCTCATTTGGGTTCCCATCGTGAAATCTATGTTCATTGTGAATAATTGTTGTGTATTTCATTTGTATGACTACACATATTAGAATTAAACTTCGTTCGATGTTCATGATATGATATATTATACACGATAAAATGAATTTATTATCTATGTGATGTTTGACTAACACATTATCTTTCTGAAATATCGAACACCTTGAGCAATTGCTCTCACAAACTAATCACAAATCAACACATTAGGTTTTTACATGGTTAAAAGCCTCGAAGAGGGAAACAGTCCATTGCCCCATCCAATTAGCTACTTGAGGCAATATTACTATAATGTTACAGTGAGTTTCTCACATTTGATCATAGAGCAAATGACCCTCCATGCTCTTTAAATAGAGATCATGGGCCAAATTGGTGTTAACCACAAATCAATGGTCATTAAGACCGAGGTGAGAATGAACCATCAGATCACTCTATGTCTAGAACATATCATGGCTATCATATTCATATCTACATATGCATCATTAATGCATACTAAAGAAACACGCTTTACATAAAGATACATTATACCAAGTTGATCTTAACTAACTCCTAAGTGTCTTAATATCCTAACACCCAATCTTAATAACAACTTGAGATAGTATTGAAGGATTTACAAAAGTGACACTATAGGAGAAGTAATGAGGCATTAGATCCTATCCCCCCTTAATGACAAATTCTTGAACTCCTAACATAGATCGAATTTTAGAAAACTTCACTTTTGTAATAGACTTTGTGAAGATGTTTGCAACTTGATCATCTGTAGGGAAAAAGAGCACTTCGAGAACGTGATCATGAACAAGTTTTATGATGAAGTGCATATGTCGCTCAATGTGTTTATTGCATTGATCTTGAATTGGACCTTTGGCGAGCTTGATGGCACTCTGCCTATCACACCAAAGGGTAATTGGATGTTGCTACTCAAATCTAAACTCCGAAACGGTTTATCAAAGCCATAAAGTGTCTTCACTTACATTAACTGTGGCTTGATACCATGCTTCTATTGAAGAAAGAGCAAGAGCTTGTTGTTTCTTACAAGCCCAAGTGTTAGGTCCATAACCAAGACTGAAAGCATAACCTATAGTAGACTTTTTATCATCTGGGTCGTCGACCAAATATGACTGAGTGAACCAACCAGCAAAGCCCCCCCCCCTAAACTATAATGAATCCCAAACTGAATTGTACCTTGGATATACCAAAGTATCATTTTGGTTGCTTTTCAATGGATTTCATGGGGTGTTTGCATATAGTGAGCAATAATACCAACAACAAAGGAAATATCAAGGCGAGTATGAGTCAAGTACAAGAGACCACCAACTAGCTAACGATGTGTTGGTGATACAAGGTGGCATCTACTTCTGGTAAAGTGTAATTGGCATAAAGTTTGACTCTATACTCAAACGAAGATGGGGATGGTTTACAATCATCCATGTGAAAGCGATGAAGAAGGTCATGCCCATACTTATACTGAGAAAGCAAGATTCCTTCTTAAGACTTGGAGTCCAAGAAAATAGTGCAAATGTCATAAGTCTGTCAATTTAAATTTCTGCTTAAGGTTGGATTTCACATGGGTTAAAAGGTTATGGTTAGTATCAGAAATAATATTGTCATCAAAATAAAGAACAAGGATGATGAGATGCTTCCATACATTCTTGGTATAAACATTGTGGTCAGAATGGCATCTGGAAAACACAGTGCCAAGGAGAAAGGTATCCCTTTTGGCATACCAGGATCAAGGATCTTGCTTTATAAGGCCATATAGATATTTCTTAAGGCGACAAACATCTTTCTAAACATAAAGAGGATGTTGTTCCATGTAAATTTGTTCCTACAAGTCCCCATGCAAGAAGGAAGATTTGACATCCATTTGAAGGACCTCCCATTTATGTGAAGCAGTAAGGGCAAGAACAAGGTGGATGGAATTTCTTTTGGCATCAAGAGGAAAGGTTTCAGTGCAGTCAATTCCTTCAACTTAAGAAAATCCTTTGACAACTAACCTTGCCTTAAGTCTTTCAACACTTCCATCTGATGCATACTTAGTTTTGTAGACCCATTTACATCTGACAAGTTTTCTTTCTTTTAGAAGAGATACAACATCCCATGTATCATTTTCCATCAAGGAACAATATTCTTCATCTATAACTACGTCCCAATCTAGAATTCCTAAAGTTTATGCAAATGTATATGGATCATGATTCTCTAAAATTTGAGCGAAAAGAGAAGTGGCTCATTGGAACTGAGAATGTGTTCAGCATTGATCTCTAAACCGACAAGATCACCAATTGCTACGGATCTTGAACGGACCCATATAGGAAGCGGTTGTGCTTATGAAACTAGAGGAAAATAAGCAGGCGAAGGTGAGTTTTCATCCTCATTGTCATCATCAGAAGCTAGAGTATGAATATTATCAAGGAAGCTGAGAGTAGAAGATAACACAAGCATCGAAGATGGCTCATAGGCCATATATGGCAATGATGAATTACACTTGCAAGTCGAGATATTTTTGTCAAATTTAATGTCTCTTTTAGTCATTATATCATTGGCATGTGGTTAAAGAAGTCTATAACCTTCGACATCTTCATAATGTCCAACAAATATGCACTTTTCAATTTTAAGCTACAATGCTTTCTTTTTTCATCAGGAATATGAGCCCATGCTTCGCTACCAAACACACAAAAGTGGTTAACATCTAGTTTAATGTTACTCAATGCTTCTTATGGTGTTATTTTTTAAAAGCTTTGGTGGGAGTGGGATTAACTATGAAATTGACACAATTAATGGCTTCAAGCCAAAATTTAAGACTTAATCCCTTAGCTTAGAACATACAATTATCCATTTCTTTTAATGTGTCATTATTTCTCTCTACAACATCATTTTGTTGTGGTGTGTATGGAACAATATATTGCATTTGAATTCCCTATTAAGTGAAGTAAGGAGTGAATTTGTTGTTTCATATTCACCTCCATTATTTGTTCTTAACTTCTGTATTTGATGTCCAGATTATTTCTCTACAAGGGCCTTATAGGCCAAAAACTTGTCAAAAGCTCCACTCTTCAGATTTAAGAAGTAAACCCAAGTGCATATGAAGAAGTCATCAATGAAAGTTAAGAAATACTTGAAGCTAAACAAATAAGTGAAGTGAATTAGACCACACAAATCACTTTGAACAAGATATAAGGGGGTTGAGGCATGCTAAGAGGCATGTTTTCTAAAACTGTCTTGATGATGTTTGTCGATAACACACCCTGGACAAACGCCATCTCTGCAAGAGATGAGAGGAAGAACAACCACCATTTTATGATTACATGGTTACTGCAATGAGCAATAGTTTAAATCACCAAATCACTCATGCCAAAATTTGCTCAATTCATCGTTATGAGCAATAAACCGAGGGAAAAGGCGATGACCCAAAGTTGTTGAATATGTGCAACCTTGTAATATCATCAACAATTCGAATAGCTAGGAAATGCTTAGGATATTTGAAATCATTGATTACAACTTGGTGAGGTGTAAATGTTACATTCTTACCTTCACCAAAATGAGTGATTTGATAAACTGAAAACAAATTGCAAAAAATTATTGCAACACATAATATATCATTGAATTGACCACCATCTACCTAAACTATTCCATATCCTATGATATTAAGAGATCTATCATCACTAACAAATATTTGTTTGGTGCAACATTAATTTAGAGCAATAAAAATGGATTTATCCTTATCCATATGATAATATGCTCTAGAATCAATGAGCCACTCATTAGAAGAAGAGGAAGAAGATGCATTAAAAGAAAAACCAGAACCACAAAGTTGATGTTGTGCTTCTTCATTGATGTTTCCAAGGCTATCGTCTTCTTGAAATATTTTGATTCCACATGACCATCTTTCCTGCAAAAATTGCAGTGACGCTCAATCTTCTTATCTTTTGATTTGGTTCTCTTGTTACCATTAGAAGGATGAGACGATTGAGTGGATTTGGGACCCTTGTCTTGCTTATTATTGTGAGAATGTTGCTTCTTAGAATTATTAGTTTTATTCTTATGCTGTGCCATTGAGGCTTTTCTAGATGTACTGACATTTGTTGATTACTCCAAGATCTATGAGGTTATATTTATCTCCAATCAAGGAATCACAAAAATATTCAAGAGTGAGTTTTGTATAGTGAGCCCCAAAAATTTATTTCATGTAGTAAAGGGTAGATACAAAAATATAACAGGTAGGACCAAGCTTGGAAGGAATATGAAAAATACATTGTTTGTATTTCCTTTTTATGTTGCATTCTTCCTATAGTCTATGGGTTTTGTACTTATATAGATAGTATTGATTGCAAAAGAAATCACTTAGATTTAAGGTAGCCAAATCATTTTCAAGCTGGTGACCTCGAATCTCATTGTGTTTATGAAACACAATTTCCATTTTTTCTAAGCCATATCTAGTTCATCAAATCCTTGAAGGTGGAATCATAAATTAGTAGAGATTGACATCCCAATTAAACCATGGGAGTCATCACATTTATTGTCCAATGTATTTTCTTATCATCATCAATGGATTCAGTTTCTTTTCCTAAGCTAATCCTGTAAAATCCCCTACATCGTAGGACATCCTCCATATGGTCTTTCCAAGAGAAGTAGTTGGTAATGGTAAACACAATATCACATGGATAATCCATATTGTAATACATAGGTAATATGGCTTCAAAAATAGAAATTAAATGTAAAGATGTTGAAAAAAGAGGCAGTTTAAAAAAACGGCACTGAAAACGGACTTCGTATGCCACTGAAAACGGAATTCCATGAAATGACAGTTCATGGTTTTATGAATCATGGTCAATGATTAGCAAGAATGTGGGGCATGGCATGAAAAGTACATAGTTGTAAAGTGGTCCTGGTTAAAATTTGATTTCCCCGGCTGCTAGAAGCACACGGTATCTCTCTTATGCGCAGAGAAGGGATGTTG